>CAJPIZ010002125.1:0-14448 GCA_905368565.1 Medioppia subpectinata
TTCGCGAGACTTAGACACCACTGAAAGCCAGAAACTAATTAATGAAATAAAAATTTATTTACCAAATGCTATAATTGATGGCAATAATAGTGTGGATGTATTAGCGCCTAACCGCTCCACAACTCATAATTTAACAGCTATTCAGCGAAAGCATATTTTGGCCGCTCTTAACACCACTAAACCTTCAATTACTGAAAGTGATGGCAAAAAATACGCAAAAATGTAAGTCCTGTTTAAAATGACTATTAGTTTTTATTTATTGTTTACTTTTAGTTTTGCTATTAAAATAAATGTTGACTGATTTATCGTAAGGTATATGAAATTTGCAATAACTATTGCGTGAAAAATAGTATTATTTTAAAATACAAGAAAAGGAAATATGATTTCTATTGAAATGCATTTTCCCTCTTCTCTGATGATATAATGAGTACTTTTGATGAAAAAGAAACTTAATTTGATTTTTTCATTTGAAAATTTGTTTAATTCTCTGAAAAGTATAATTTTCTTTTCAAATTTCACACACATTTCAAGACCTCTTCTCTGATGATATAATGAGTACTTTTGATGAAAAAGAAACTTAATTTGATTTTTTCATTTGAAAATTTGTTTAATTCTCTGAAAAGTATAATTTTCTTTTCAAATTTCACACACATTTCAAGAACTTATATTTCTCTCGTCTATTCTTATATACAAAATAGTTTTTTTTGTTCAATTATTTTTTGTTATGTTATTTGGTTTCTTATTGTGAAATAGAGAAATTATATTACATTTATTATTTTAATAATAACTTAAATATATCCGTATAACAAATGTTTGAATAGAGTATCAATGAAAAGCTGACAAACAGTTTTGCTTTTAATCTCTTCATCACATTCTTCACGAATTGGGGAAATCTTTTCATTTATTTTTGATTCAAAGTATGTTTTTTTTTGCTGAAGAATAGCCTCTATTTATTGCAATTAATTTTAATTTTTTAAAGGTTTACGAATCGTTTAAATAAGCGTTTAGTTATTCATAAACTTTTAGTACAGTATTTGCAAATAATTTCAAACATAAATGTATTCAACATTTTTATGACACAATTCTTTAATTTTCACATTTTTTTCGTAAACATATGCTTTGAATTGTTTAATCGCTTTTATATGTAATCAACAAAAGCTATTCATTCATTGTATTGAAAGTTAAATTTTTGATTTTGAAAATATTTGATAACAAACAGATAATTGATTGATAGACAAGAGCTTAATATATAATAATTACAATCGTTGTGTATTAATTCAATCGTCGATTTCAAGGATTGCGTCAAAGCGTTGGTTTTGACACAAAATAAAAAGGGGTTTTATTTCTCAATTTTATCACTAATTTCTCTCTCCATTCATATAATCTATTGATATAAGAGATCATTAATATTTAATATAATATTTAATATAATATTCAATATAATGTCGGGAATTATTTCTCAAACATCGACGACGAGGTCGTAATAATTCATTTGTTTTCTTTTTATTATTTTTTGCAAATATCTTCTGTTATTCCTTTGGATGTTTTGCTATGAATTATAAGTGAAAGCATTTTTCCAATACAATAGATATGAATAGAGGTTTGAATGAAAAAAGCCTCCCATTCCTAGCGATGTTATGGGGGATCGAGTTTTCGCGTAAACTTCTCGTTGCCGTACAATATGTTCCCCAATAATAGGTCCTCACATCACATATAATGAACACATACTCTACACAATGAATGCACACATCTTTTGACCGAATATATTATTATATCGACTCTCAGGGCTTAACCATCGATAGAATGCTAAGAATCACTAAAAAAAAGTTTAGAGAGAATTTGTGTGAAAGCGAGAGAGAGAGAGAGAGAGAGAGAGAAGCATTTTAAAAGCTCTTTGAAGTATTGAGTAGTGAATTGACGCATAGATAAGCGGGTGATATAGTATTTGGTTGTGTAGTATTTGGTAATAAAATTTTTGGTCACGGATTATTAGTGGGGAGGGACTGAACCGACTGACACTCTAAAGAAAAGGCGATCAACTAATCGCTGTATAATAATGTATAATACGTTATAATAGTTTGCAAATCAATTTATCACTGCTTATGAATAATAGAAAAAAGTTGTGAGAATTAATGCATTTATTTGTTGGTGTCATTGCTATTAAGCGATGTGTTTAGTGTATGTGTAGGACATGTATAGCAAGAAGATTCACTTCTTTAGTATCACTTATCTTAGATGTGAACACAACAGGATTATCATTGCCTACGAGTGCACACAAACACTACAACAGTTGGCATTTCTTTTCATATATCGTATTTGATTCTTGAAAAAATTGTCGCATTTTATTGATTATAATTATGATTGACTGCTATTTTGAGATTACTGTCTATTTGGGAATTGCAGACACTTTTGAGGCAAACATATAATACCCTTAATTATTATGAAAATGGACCTTATTTTTGCTGTTTAGCTGTTTTTCTCCACTTTTATCGTATTAAATAAATTCATTAATCATTGTATTTGAATGAAACAGTTTTTTGAATGCATTTTAATTAAAATCCTTTTATGCGAGACTTTATGTGAGACTTCAACTTATCGTTTATTTTCTTTATTTTTCGCTCAAAATATTACTTCACATTAAAATCAAATAAAATTTTCGTTTTAGTTATTTATCAAATAAATCTAATTCTCACCGCATTTTCAATATAATGATTGAATAAATGCTCTCTTTTTTTATTCTTGAGTCAAATGTGAAAAATTAATTTGAATTTTCTTTGGATTACAAACTAAAAGCGATTGAATTTTATTTTCTTCTAAAAACCATTCATTTTGTTTAAACCACTAAAAGATTATGTTTAGAGCTTTGGCTATGATATCAAACATGTGTTTAGGAAAACATTTTGCTTTTTTAAAATCATTTATTATGTTTAAAAAAATATAATTTTATGTAAACTTTGTTTTTTAATATATCATTACAGATACGAGGCGTTCGTCTCAAGTGGTGGCCAATCGTTCAGCTCGTTGTCGACTACGGATCCAAAAAGAGTGACTTTGGCTTAAATGAGAACTTTTTTAAGTTGAATAGTTTATAGCCTATGAATAGAAAGGCTGTCCTCTCCATGGCTTAAATGCGAAATCCTTTCGGCAAACATATTCTGTAATACAAAAGCCAAAGAAATAGATGGTCTCCCATAACGTGATCTTTACAATAGCTCTGTTCTCCGAGTCTTAGGCTATCATTTATAGGCTTTTAGACTATATTTATGTGATTCTTATTGTCAATGAAATTAGCTTTTAATTCTAGAAATTTATTATTTTGTATACAAATACTAAATAAATTTTATTACAAAATTGTTATATATTTTCATCTCAATTGTGTTGCCTTTAATTTACACTCGATTTAATCGTTTCTATGAATATTGTTCAATGAATTTGACAAAAATTATATCGATTTTCACGCAATTGACTACATTTTCAAATAAAAGATTATAATTTTTAGAGGAATGAATGAAATGGAAAGAAAATTGAAAGGCTTTTGGAAGGAAGAAAAGGAGTAAAAAGTGAAGATAAAGCTCATGAATCACAATAAGTTGATTCACAGACTATTTTTGGTATTATTTTTGTGTTGCGATCGAAACGCAGGTGTACTTCAATTGTAGTCAATTGTACACAACTCTACACAACAGAACCCATTGTATTGTATTGTAGTATTGACTGAGAGCTCAGTTTTTCTTATGTACTCAAGTATTGAACGAAATGACAATACAATACAATTATTATGCGATTCTTTATAAGTGCACACAATTTAACGAATATAACGAATACAACCAATACTACCAACACTACTGTTCCCCTATTATTGCACATAGTATTCAATGCGAACCAAACTCTATTCAGAACCACTATTTCTTAAGGGAGGGCTCTTTGGCTCCCCTCCTGCCCTCTCCCTCTCTTTCATTGATAATAGCAGTGTTTGACACCTGGACTTCTGGTCTCACAATCGTGTGGACAATACACCGGAATGTGAGATACATGTGATCAGAGATGTCAGTCTTTGCCTAATAGTGTCAGTTATGCTGTTTTACTTGATTTTATTCACAATAATTGTGAGCCGTGTTTTTGCAACCGCTGTGGCTCTCAATTCAATGCCATTCCTGCGCCTGATTTATGGCACTTACACTTACTTTAGAGTGTTTTTCGGGCAGTTGTTTGAAACCACCCACTATTACAGCCAAACCGACCAAACGCTTAAACGTCTATCAAATTAGTAATTGTAATGAAATTCTCTTTCAGACACTTATATTGCAAATTCCCATTCAAATTGTGTGACACTATCTCCTGATCTTCAATATTGATATCAAACAGTTCTTCAAATCCTAAAACTGTTTATCGTTCTCTAAAAAGCATTTTTCCCATTTTTATGCCGCTATTTAAAAGGTGTTGTCCTTTCACTCTATTCATAACTATTGAACACAAATATTAATAAATATTGAATTATTTGTTATATGTTTTTATTTTGTATTCATTTATATTATATTTGACTCATTTTCCAACAATATTTTCTATTATTCGCTTTTTTCTGTTTAATTATCTGTCAGTCTTTGTGTCCATTTATTTCTGCATTCATTCAGTCATTCAATCGACTTATTTCTGTCACAAAATGCCATAGAATTTGTCTAAAAAATAAAATAATAGAAAGAATGGCATAGAATATAGAGAATAGGAGAGAGGGAGAGAGAGAGAGAGAGAGAGATTTAATGTCTCGACATAAACAGATAGAATATTTCATAAAATTTAATAATAATAATACGATTACAAGAATATTNTAGGATTTGAAGAACTGTTTGATATCAATATTGAAGATCAGGAGATAGTTAACAAGTTTTGTTCCCAACTCTCTATTCATATAATATTTATGTTAGAGTTGTGTTCGTATCGCCTATTATTCAATACAAGTGAAACTCGACACCTGAGCGGGAACTCCGCTTTAATACAACTGATCCGACTTCGGGACCAGGAGTTCAAATGAACATATGTTTTATAAAAAAATTGATTATTAAGTCAATTCAGATATTATCGTCCCACTGATCATAAACGACCGTTTTTTGTAAAACGTTATATAAATCGTTTAGATTTTATCACTCGATAAATTTGGGTTTAAATTAAGGATATAGTACTGTGAAAAATGTCCAACATTATATGACATAATACTATACTAACTGTATGTAAGGATTATATAATTGTAACCGAGAAAATGCAAACACTGTCAACAATTTGGGTGTCACTGTTAGAGAGCAATACGATGTGTCGATTGTTGGCATTTTCTCTGTTCACGATTCCTAAAGAACTGCATTAACACTGATTTCTTAAACATTGTTAATAATATAGTTTATAAAATTACAATTGTATTACAATTACATTGTATTCACAAATTTCTCAATAAAATTGATTTTGATTCATTGTGAATGAATTTCTTTTAACTAAACCTCCAGTACTTTATTAAAAGTGAATAATAATTATTATGTAAATAAATGACATCACAATCACATCTAGTATTAAATGTTTTGAACAGATTTATTGCACAGCAATTCATGTGAAATACAATACAATCTCTACTTTTAAGAAAAGACTTCATTTCGGAGTGAATTTATTCGCGAATTTCTGGCTTTTGAAAAGAGATATCAAATGAATAGGTTTATTGAAAATATCTAATTTCATATAAGTTATAGTATTTTCCAATTTAAGACTTTATCAAAAAACTTTTCTGGGCTTCTCTTTTGCAAACAGATAATACACTTTTCAATTGTCATCATTTCATATATAATTCCCAATTCTTTAACAAAAATATAAAACTCTCCTCTCATTCATGCGCTTCTTCTGATACTCCTTTTCATTGCAAAGACCTTTTGAATGGGTTTTCAATTTTGGACAAACAATACGAACCCAAAGAGAGAGAGAGAGAGAGAGAGAGAGAGAGAGAGAGAGAGAAGTGGTTGAACTCTATTTCACGACAATCGGTATGAATGCCACCAATTTATACACAATTATTATTATTTTTGCATTATTATAGTTATATGAATGTATGCCCTATTGTGTAGAAGTGTTGGTTTTGGAAATTACAAAATTGTATTCAATTTCAAATGCATTTTACCATTTGATACATTCATCTAATAATTACGAACCGAATTCACAGTTTTATTTTCCAATTGAATTAAATCCCCGAAAATATTGGGTTAGAGTTTTCTAAACACAAAAATTGAAAAACTATTCAAATCCGGAACTTAACGTATTTTGAGCTATTGTTGCGATTGTTGGGCAACTGATTGTTACTGTTTGGGTCACTTACACGTCAATCCAATATCATATTGTGTTTTATTGTACACAGTGTATTGTAGGGACCAATGATGCCAAGTGTTGGGTCAATCTATAGATCCCATAGTTTTTACGGTATCCATAGTTTGACTAAATTGACAAAAAATAGTATAATATGTGAACAATTGGTAAAACTTATTGGCAATGAATTAAAGCAAACGGTTTTTGTTGAGGATATGATTCTCATGCCATTGTTTAGGCACTCAATGAGAGTTTGCATTCACTATATGTGGTGTGAATTATTGTATTTATAATCAATAGTACGGCTGTTGTGTATGTATTATACGAGAGTCGAGTGAATGGTGTGTTCCCTCTTTGAATATCGTTTGTTAACAAAAGCATTCATTGAGAAGTTCTGGCGTTTTGTTTCCGATGTGTTCGACACAATAGCTCATAGAATATGAGAGAGAGAGAGAGAGAGAGAGAGAGAGAGAGAGAGAGAGAGAGAGAGAGAGAGAGAGAGAGNACCATATCAATGCCAGAGGAGAGAGAGAGAGAGAGAGAGAGAGAGAGATGGGGAGAGGGATGGAGAGGACTGGTAGACTGGAGCAGAGGTGCACAATAAGGCTATGTTCCTAATCTAACTCACATAAGAACTATTCTATTGTTGCGCTTTGTAATCATTGTGTGCCCAAACTTTCGTGCGATCATAAAAAATGTGCAATACATCCACCGCTTCCACAATACCAGTGCTATACCAGTGCTCCTCCACTGCCACTACTTCTTTACCAAACTTTTATATCAAATTCAGCTATTCTTCTCTCTCTCTCTCTCTCTCTCTCGTCTCAGAATATCTTCGTTCATATATTCTTTCATCTCAAAAGTCTTTTGTATTTCATCTCAATTCCAATCCTTTTGTATATATTTTTGCTCAAAAATTGAATTAATGAACCGAATAAGTAATTTTCGATTATTACAAAAGCCTTTTCATCTAAATTTATGTGTTTTATATGAAATGAGAATTATATTCACTATAAGATTATAAAGCATTTGAATAGAAAATTACACAAAACTTCTATTTTTACGATTCAATTATAAAATTGCATTCAAATGTAAATAAGAAATGATCGCAAATGAAACCATTGTTAACAATATTATGTAATATTATATTATTTGCAATTTTATTTTAATAAGATTTTCTCTTTTTTGTGTCATTCTTAAGCATTTGTATAAAAATCTCTTTTTATAATACACTATACATACGATACGTGTGTCTGTTTTGTATGTCTTTCATTATAATTATTACAAATAAAATTATTTGCTCAACAATTATATAATATTTTTTAGATTTCAATAAAATCATCCTTTTCTCTCATTTCAATTAAAAATTATGGTTTAAATTATAAAATAATTTAAAATAATATTTTTAAAATTCGGATAGATTAAGGATTTTATTTGGATACAAGTTTCCAAATTTTTTATGTATAAAAGTTGTAATTGAATATTAGGCAAAAATGTAAAATATACATAAACTTCTGTTTGTATAAAAAATTCTGTATAACATATGAAGAAGAGGCCGACAATATATGATAACAGCAACAATTGTGAGCCCATATCCCAAGTCGTGATTACATTTTATAGATATTATATATAAACTTCTATTTTATGAATAATAATAGAGAAGTTTGCGAAAAGTATTTGGTTTTTCCAACGATAACCTCTGATCCGAAATAAGTGATCCGAACCTTACTTTCAAACCGCTCTCAACGCCGGCTATTAATTGTAATGTTATTCGCTTTGTTAACAAATCAAAGATTTTCACACTTTTCATACATTTATTTGATCGCATAGTTTCTCCATAAATGCAATTCAGGCACACATTTTTGATCATCTTTATATTATAACAATATTATTATTATTTATTGTATTTTATTAAAAATAAATTCAATTAATTCTTAGAAAAAACCCCAATTTGTCAAGAAAACTGTGGCATTATTTTTGTTTAAATGATTTGTTTGATTGTATTAATAAAGATAAAGAGAGAAAAGAAAACAAAAGAGAGAGAGAGAGAGAGAGAGAGAGAGAGCTGGAGAGGAACGGGAGGATCAGTAGCCCAGACATGATTGCATTTGAAAATACTGGTCAAAAACACATATATCTAACAGTATTTTGTGTGCAAAATGTTTGCCAAAAGTTGGAGAGAGAGAGAATAATTTCTCATTTTGCACAATAAATAACCCGAATAAATGTAATAAAAGCTACGGCACCGTAAGAGCACCGGGATGTGAGTGAGTGTGAGAGATGGCACATGTATTGGCAATGGATTGTATGAGCAATACTAGTGCACAGCTCATGGAGAGAGCATATGATTGCCAAAAATGAAAGTGAATTGAAAGTAACCCAAAATTGTTTGAACAGGAAATTGGAAAATAGTATTTATAAGAGAGAGAGAGAGAGAGAGAGAGAGAGAGCTGGATTTATCATCATATGATAATTTCCAATGTGTTACCCATACTAAGAGAGAGAGAGAGAGAGAGAGAGAGAGAGAGAGCTGGATTTATCATCATATGATAATTTCCAATGTGTTACCCATACTATTGTAACAAAAATATTTTTACACAAAATACTAAATGAAATAGTATTCGCATTTTCATACCGCATATGCCATTCACTACAGTGTAAGTCTTATACTATAAGACACATAATATTGTTATCGATAAAAACAAAGCAACAAAACAATTGATATTTCATTCTGTTTTAGTAGAAGAAAAAAGTGGAAAATATTATATTCTGACACTATTTTCACAAAACAGCGAAAGCAAAATACAATGAAAATATAGTGAATGAAATGAAACTAAAATATATACAGTACTAAAAATAATACACAAAGATTTAGTGGCAATAGTTTTGGTATTACTTTTTATATACACTTTTAGTTTCGGTACCGGAAAAAAATTATTTTCTGTCTCTCTTTTGGATGTCATTTACTGTGTTTTGATTGATTGCATCCAATTTTACGAGTAATGATACTCTCTTTCTCTCTCTCTCTCTCTCTCTCTCTCTCTCTCATTGTGTTTTATGTGCGATATTCTGGTGTATGTCGTGTGATGTCTGTTAGACTCCACTCATTCATATACGGACTGACACTTCAAACAAAATTATAGCCAACAATACAGTGCTGGTCGTGGAGGAGGTCTAGTGATGGGTCTGTCGGCGTTGGGGTTGAGCACTGGATCCGCTACACTAAATGCAAAACTTACCATAAGCTCAAATATTTGCATACTACCAACATGGCATACATCTAATAATTATTAAATACTAGATATTTACAAAATAATTATTACTTTTAATATACTGTAGTTATCACTTGTTTATAGAGTTAAAACATTGTACATTATAGATGGTGATCGTGGTCAATATGAATTTGTTATTAAACAATGATTATGGTGTAGTAATAGCATCCACTTATGCGAGTGTGTAAATGACAGACAGACTGATCACCACAATCTGATCCATAGGATTGAGTGTCTATTAATATACTATTTGGAGAGATAAACAAATATTTGAATGTACCATGCACTAAAATAAATTATTTTATTGTAGACTTGAGAAATATTGCATTAATTTTGTTTGCAGACAAAAAATATTTAATATTTTACAAATCAATAGAAAATTACATTAAATTTTACTATAAATAAAATCTATTATTATAAAAAGTGTTTCAAATTACACATACAATTTAATTCATATAATTTTAGATAAATGTTATTTGAAATCATATAACAAATAGATATTTGTCATTATCCTTATGGATAGGTTTTCAGCTACTAATTAAACTAATGGTGAGCACCGGTAGTCAGGGGTTGCCATAGATTTAATCCCTTAAATTGCATTTTATTATTACCTAAAATTACTACAATATTAATGCAACTTTATATTATTGTGGACTAATACAGTATTTTGTACAATAAAGTCAGTATACAAAAAAATCATAAGTATTTTATATCTTGGATATAAATATGCAAATTTACACAATGAGAGAGAGAGAGAGAGAGAGAGAGAGAGAGAGAGCGTAGAAACATGTTGTGAACAAAATGTTTCGCAAACATAATAAGTAGTGACCATTGAATTGAACGGACAATGCGTTTGCATAGCAATGAAATGAATGACAACTGAAACTAATAGTGATTTATATTATTGGCAGCGATTGAATGGCCAAAAGAGTTAAGAGTTAGTTATCGTAATACAGTATATACTGTGGAAAGGGATGTAATGCCAGTCACTGCCCGGTGACCGACCGACAGACCTATTATTACCATTAATTCACAATCAATACAATCTGGTATAGGATTACCGGCTTTGAAAATCAGGGGTTAGTGTTGTATTAATATAAATGTCACATAAAAGTGATAATAATGTATATATTTTGCTTCAAATATTTCTTGTGAAAAATAATTGTATTTAGTTTTAAAACTATATTTTTAAGCAAAATTAAAAGTGTTACAATTATTTAATTAATTACATGATGTTTATTTAGACATCAATGTAAAAATAGTACATAAGAGCAAATACAACACTACTTTCCATAGGCTATCCCCCGGTGTATGACTTCATTATCCAACGGACAACAGGACTACACGTATAGCTATAATAACAGGCATTTTTGTGCCCAAAAATTTACATTTTTGCCAATTATTTCAAATGACTGCTCAGTCGTGTGATGTGTTGTCCGGAGCGACACAAACAACCGCATAACTGATCCCAATATCTCCCACTTGTTTTTGCATACGTTAGCGGCTATTGTATGGCAAATATACTACAGTTTTCCCCTCATATCTAGTGTCCAGTAATACAACACCAAAAATAGTTGTCCTTATCTTATCAAATGTGAAACCCTTTTTATCACCCAAAATCGGTGTCCGACTAATTCATCTCGATGTTCATAGAGATTATGAAAACATGGTTGAGTCTCTCTCTCTCTCTCTCTCTCTCTCTCTCTCTCATTGTGTTTTATGTGCGATATTCTGGTGTATGTCGTGTGATGTCTGTTAGACTCCACTCATTCATATACGGACTGACACTTCAAACAAAATTATAATCTCTCTCTCTCTCTCTCTCTCTCTCTCTCTCATTCACTCACTCACTCATAACAATCCGTAATATGTGTTCCCAAATGAGTCATTTTATATGTGTTAGGAGTCCTTATTCACCATCGCATGGGATGAGCGGCACAGGGATGGAGATGTGGACAGAGAGAGAGAGAGAGAGAGCGAGAGAGAGAGAGAGAGAGAGAGCGAGAGAGAGAGAAAGAGAGAGAGAGAGAGAGCTGATGAGTGAGCCATAGCTAACGTTATAGTGAGTGGTTATAATGTATTTCAATACCCCTATTGTTGTGCCATATATTCGGCTCATTGGCTGCGAAAACAATTCCTGTCCACCAAATGGTTAGTTGTATTGTATTTATGGTCTGGACTTCACAGCCGACTCACTGTATGTATACTTTCACTCATACAGAGTATATATTTCTCGGCCCCGAATCCAATCGCAACATAAAGTGCTCTTTACTTATGCTATCATAAGTTTGAGAGAGAGAGAGAGAGAGAGAGAGAGAGAGAGAAATAAGGACTCCTAACACATATAAAATGACTCATTTGGGAACACATATTACGGATTGTTATGAGTGAGTGAGTGAATGAGAGAGAGAGAAGCAAAATGAAAGGGAGTGGGAGTTTAAGTGAGACTAACAAACAAAATACAGTAATTGTGCCCAATCTAATGGAATTAACTAGTATTTTACCCCGATATAAAACAAAGTAAAAACCCATTTAAAGTAATCATCATTAATTTTGTGCCTTTAATTTCACGTGCAATGAGTGGCCAATCGAGATGTGAGAGATTGTCAGTAGTGTCAGAAGTGATTGTCAGTAGAAATTAAAAGTTAATTTCAAAACTTTTAGTTATAGTTTATTAGCAATAAAAACTTTGGGTACAAATAGTGGCACAAAAATAAATAACAAAACAACTCTCAAAACTCATAACAATATATATTATAAGTTAGAGAGAGAGAGAGAGAGAGAGAAGCAAAATGAAAGGGAGTGGGAGTTTAAGTGAGACTAACAAACAAAATACAGTAATTGTGCCCAAAGAAAATAAATAACAAAACAACTCTCAAAACTCATAACAATATATATTATAAGTTAGAGAGAGAGAGAGAGAGAGAGAGAGAGAGAGAGAGAGAGAATAAAAAATAAATCACGAATAGTTTTTATGTGTTTAGTGCAGACATACGGCGGTTATTAAAGGGAACCGCAAAGTGTTTGGAAACAGTATTTTGTTATAATATTTTTGGGTGTTTTTAGGCGAAAATATATATGAATTTCCGTCTCATTAAGCAATTTGTTGTGTATTTTGACGTATTTTTTGCTTGAAAAACAGCGCAGAGATGAGTGAGTGTTTTGGGACTCCAGGGTCGCTAAGTTTTTATATAAACAGGGTATTCAGTATAATCTACTCTACATGCAAATAATTTATATATTTCTAACATCCAAGCATTTTCACTACTATAAAATTAAATATATTTTTACTAACATAAGTTATTTGTTACAAATATTAAGAAATATCATAATGATTGTAATAAGATGTAAAAAATACTGTTTGTTATACTGAGGTTCAACTGTACAAACGGAAGAAACGGCTAAAATATTTTGACTATAAGGCCTATTGAAGCAAAAAACCCATAGCTTTGGGCACTGGTATCCCAAACGCATACACATCGACACAAAAGCATCGGTGCCATTGTTGTTGGCCAACACACCAACGCTCGGGTAGCTGTCGGTACCCTTAAATGTTTTACCAACATCAATATATCTCGCAGTACAATGTGTTTAATGCACAAAATTGTCATATATTTTAAAGTAATAATGAAAAAAAGTAATACAACAAAACACTTGCGCTGATCAGTCACTTGTGTGTTAGCCCCCACACTGACCCCAACCCCCGCTACCCCACCATACAATGCTGTGGTGATGACAATACGTGTTGTCAATGCCAGGTCTCTCTCTCTCTCTCTCTCTCTCTCTCTCGTATGCAAATAATGCTATTAAAAATCTAATGTCTATTTCCTTCAATGTATTGAAAATGCATTTTTCTGTTTGTCATTCGCTATCACTTTGAGAGCCAAAAGACATTTTTACCATAGAGTGAACGCTCCTACAGTTTGTGGTCTTTCAATGGCACATAAGTTATGTGACATTTTTGCTCATTTCTAGGTTATGTCTCTCTCAAACCCTCTCTCTCTCTCTCTCTCTCTCTCTCTCTCTCCTCATAAACCTTTTGTTATTTTCTTATTATATCTTATGTTCCCTACATTTTGATAATATTGTAATTTTTGCACATATAAATTACAATATAGATTATTATTAACAATTTTATTAAAGTTTTAAGTAACTATATAGTACTGAATTGTAGTATGCAAAGTATTTTAAGTTTATCGTAATGTTTGAATAATGATGTATGACAAATGTGCATTGAAAAAAGTATCGTGTTAAAACTATTTCTTAACACTATTCAAATCCCATTAGACATGTTATAGAAAAAACTTATTATAAAGTTATAGTAAGGATAGTATGTATTGTAACATAAGAAAAGGGATTACAAACGGATTATCTTAGGTATGCCTTACACTGGGAGTGGTTTTACAATTGCATTCATTGTCATTGATATCATAATTTGAATGCAAAAGTTTTGGCCTAAAATATCGCATATGTTTTTCTATGAATAATATTTTGATGCAAAATATTTTATACGTTTATTATGAATATTAAATTTAAATATAATTTTATTTTTGTACACTGAATGGGAGGTCTGTTGGGATAATACCGGTGCTAAACTCCCCGGCGCTTATCATAGAGACCCTACACTTATGGTCAGTCCAGGAGTTTAGACACATTTTTGTTCAATACATCACAAAATACTGTTATATTTTAATACTTATTATGATTATTATGAATTGTTTGCGGATATCGTTGAAAACTATGTTATTGTTGCTCTCTCTCTCTCTCTCTCTCTCTCTCTCTCCTCATAAACCTTTTGTTATTTTCTTATTATATCTTATGTTCCCTACATTTTGATAATATT
>CAJPIZ010002126.1:0-14444 GCA_905368565.1 Medioppia subpectinata
AGAGAGAGAGAGAGAGAGAGAGAGAGAGAGAGAGACGGGAATTAAATTGATGAGACGGGAAGAGTAGGCAATGTGTGAAATCACATCACATGTAAATTAATGTTAAAACAGTATTGAGTGTATAATTGTTTAGTTGGAGTAATGGTTGGTTACGTAGAGATTGTTTTTGTTGTCAAAGCTTTAAATTTATTTGCATTTGAATGGAGACATGGATTGAAGCCGTGGTTCACATACGGCCGAAGAAGTGGTGCAGAGTTTGAGTGAATCTCTAATATGTTATCTGTTTTACATCAAAGTCTAACGACGGAAATAAAGTAAAGTAAATGAATATAATGTATACATGTATGATTGAGTGGGAGTTTAGTGTATATTTACGGCTCAATCTTCGCCATCACTTATTCCCCGATGAGATTAATTGGACAAACAATTGGCTAACGGTTTGCACATATAAGGCTTGTCCCACAAGAATACACTCAAAACATTAATAACTTTTGTGGACAAAGACTTACTTATCTTACAAGTCATACGAATCACTCTTTCGCACACTTTAATAGACATAACTCTTAAAAACTATTAGATCTGAAGCATAAATACAGTATTGGATTCTCAAACAAAACAACGATTTGGGTATTATTATAGACAGCAAAAAAAGCGTTTTGGAGCTTTCTTCACAGAAAAACACAACTTTAGATAAAGTAATGTTTGATTCATTGCTTTGAACACAACTTTAATATTTGTAATAATGAATCATAAATAATTTTTTTGCTGTCTATAGGTATTATTTAACATTAATATAAACCATATTTTAGACTATTGGTCGGCAACGAAGTCTCTATTAGAGACTTGGAGTAGAAAAGCCAATTGTCATACACAACATTAAAATTATTTTTTTAAATTTAATTAAAACATTAAGATAGATAAATAATTTTTGAATTTTTACTTATCTTACAAGTCATACGAATCACTCTTTCGCACACTTTAATAGACATAACTCTTAAAAACTATTAGATCTGAAGCATAAATACAGTATTGGATTCTCAAACAAAACAACGATTTGGGTATTATTTAACATTAATATAAACCATATTTTAGACAATGTGTACAGACATTCACTAACAATAGGATAGTATTGTGAGAATAGTATTTATACAAATTAAACCTTGCTACAATTCTACACAAGCAGCTTAGGCACCATTGTGTTGGAAATGTAAACTTTTGTTAACGTAATAAGTCAAATAAACTTATTTATTTATTTGATTAAATTGTTTGAATATATAAATTCGCCAATTGTTTGATTGTTTAGAAACTATTTAAAGCTTAAATATTTAAATAAACTAAATTAATAAATTTTTGCCACAGGGAGACTTATATAACTTATACTGTATAACTTGTGTATTGAAAAGCATATCAAAGCAATTCCTTTTATGTCCAGGATTTTGCTTAAAATGTATGTTTGTTTTGTGAATATTCATAAGTTATACACATATGTTGTTTGTTTTGGGAATAAAAAGATAAATTGATTAATAAATTGAGACATTAATATAAAGAAATACAACATAAGCACAAAACACATTCCCATATGATATCTCTTTTGCTTAAATGATCTCATTTTCGTGATTTAATATCCAATTCTTGTCTCTATAGAAAAAAAGCTCTTTTCTTTTAAAGCAATTATTTTAAACTTATTTTTAAATTCAAACACTGTTTGGAGTTTTTACAACCAATAAGTATTGAATTTAAACATCGATTACAATATGTATTATATAATTTACTCTCTGATAAATATTGATTTCTATATTTCCTGAATATTAGATTTTTAATAAATTAATTTTTGAAAATATTTAATATATTTGACTTAAAATTTGTTTGAATAATACAAATAAGGGCACACAGCGATGCTATACGTTAATCACAATTCTGGTATTACTCAAAAATTAGCTTTGTCCATAGATTTAATATGAGTTCCATAGACTTAACATTGCTCATAAGATTAGCAATGCCATAGACTTAACATAATCTATTAACTTAGCATTACCCATGTTAAAGTATAGCCATAGACTTAAGTTGGAATTCCATGTTAAATCCCATAGAGTGAGGGGCAGGAGTAGAGGAGGGGCCGAACAATCCTAAAAACCACATTGTTTATAATATAAATATTATCTGAATTGTGGTTAAAAATGCTTATTAACTTATACTCAATGGGAATATTTGTAATGAATTTGATTAATAGGACACGAATTTCGTAATTATTTAAATCGATGAATGATTTTTCAAAATAATTTATTAAATAAAAGCAAATTCTTGTTATTTGGAGTAATGAATGGAAAAAATTGTTTATCGCATACAAGCTATAAGTGACACAAAACTCTCTCTACACTTATATCCAGATTATTGTTTACTTATCTAAAGAATGTGTACATAAATACATTAAATGATTAATTAGATTCAATTAAACCGTTTTGATTAATGTTTTATTTCATAAGACTTGGAGCCCAAGCGAAACATTAAGTTTTCACTTATATGCTAAAAGAGTTGTACTGACTTGTGAGGGGAGAGAGAGAGAGAGAGAGAGAGAGAGAGAGAGAGCTTCAAACTTTAAGTTTTGGATATTAAATATGTTTAAATATATCAATTTCATAAAAACTTATTTGTAGAACATATTGTCAATGAAAGTAAAAATTACAAAATTGTCGTCGACTGCTATGAATGGTTTACAAACAAATATAAGAAACTTTACCGTTATTTCGAAAAAATAAGTTTTTCTTTGTGTGATTATTTTATTGGAAAATACAATGTTTTCTAAGACACTAATCAATAATTAAATTAACCGAAAACTCATTAATTTGTTGAAAGACATTAAGCGAAATATATGGGGAATTGTAATTAAGTTAGTCCAACAATCAACAAATAAAAATTGCTTCACACAATACCTAATGATATAGAGAATAATGTGTTGCAAGAAATTTCTCTTTAATCTAATTAAAGACCAATTTTGAGAAAATCTTTCTTCTCTTATATTTCTTACATTTCTGTAATTTTTGAATAATAATCGTTTTTTACAACTAAATAAAAATTTCATAAATAAAAATATACTTAAAATTTAAAGCTACAATACTATTTAAAAATACACTACTGTATAACCATTAAATCGTTTGTTATATTTAAATTAAATATTATTAATATTTTAAAACTTATCAATATTATAATCATGTTTTGTAAAAAACAATTATTATTATTTAAATTATATAAAGAATATTCTTAAATTAGATATGAACTCAAAATATGTTTTATTAATAATAACACATTAATATATTGTTAGTATTAACAGTAAATTATATAAAATTTGGTTATATATTGATTTATAAAGTATTAACTAATTCTAACTTATATAATAAGTTATTAATAACAAATTACCTTCTTATAATGTAATTGCTTAAATCTTCAACATAAGTTTCATTAACTCAATATATAATAAGGTTTTATACATTTAATTGACATCAGGCGAGCATTTCCTACATTTCAAATCAAGTTGAGAGGAATGGATCCGTCTTCTGATTACATACTAATGATGGACTTCATGCCCGTCGATGACAAACGTTACAGATATGCCTTTCATAGGTTTGTTTATTATTTAAATTTAAATATTAATACAATTTAGATAAAAATATTTGTCTAAAAAATTTAAGTTATACAATGAAATTGGATTTAGTGTTTGTGCCAAAGAGACCATACATTGTCTAAAATGTGTTCTCAACGTCCAAACGGCTGATATTTGTTTGTTTTAACGCTTCAAACTATTCAATACTATCAATTGTCTCACAAGTCATGTGTAGTGATCTCTAACCTCCGATACGAGCAAAATTAGGCTCAACTAAATGAATGGCTAAATTTAAAGCCAATAATTATAATGTAATCAATCATTTCAGTTCGAGTTGGGTTGTGGCCGGAAAGGGTGACCCGAGTACACCGCCCCGCATACACGTGCACCCGGACTCACCCGCAAAGGGGGGACATTGGATGAAACAAGTGGTGTCTTTTGACAAAGTGAAGCTCACAAACAATCAATTGGACGACAACGGACACGTATGTCACACTCATCGCCAACAAAATATGATTTATCACTATTTTTGTGTCCAATTCTCACTCCCAACAGATAATCCTAAACTCAATGCATAGATATCAGCCCCGATTCCATGTGCTGTATGTCGTCCCCAAAGACGAAGACATGAATCAAACGGAAAATTTTAAGACTTTTATATTCGCGGAGACAAAGTTCACAGCAGTTACTGCCTATCAAAACCATAGGGTTTGTATTTATTTCATTTTACATTTATTATTTTAAAACTATGTTTTTTTTATTTGAAACTTTAAAAGACAATTAAAACAAAAGCATAAATGAAATGTTTGTCATTTGGAAAGAATGGCATTTCAACTGAAAGAATGGCATCAGAAAGACAAACATTTAAAATATAGAAATATTTTTGTTTAAAACAAATAGCGTTTAAAACTGTTTAAGAAGTTAAGAGACATAAGGAGTAATGAGTTAACCCTTTCCTTATTTAATTACAAACAGATAACTCAACTGAAAATAGCGTCAAACCCTTTCGCTAAAGGATTCAGAGATTGTGATTTGGATGACTGGTAGGCATTCCCTCACGTATTTCCATATCAATCAAATGCCATATCAATTGTCTGTTTCTGATTGTAATCATTGTTATATCGATGTAAATATACAGGAATGGATTGCCCGCTCCAACACATCCCACAAATAGCCATTTATTTGACTCGTGGTCGACACCAACTTGCAATCAACAGCAATATAGATCCAACGGATCCACGTTTTCGCACATAATGCAGAAATAGTCACTCTGTTTGCCTTAAAAGTCAGCCTTTTATTACAATTTTTATTAATTAAATAATGAATTGTAAATACTTTTATACGTAATGTGTTTTAATATGTTTTTCTTACAATTTAATTATTAGTATTTATTTGCATAAATCAAAGATCTTTCAATGTTTTATACTATTGTATGAATTGAATTATACAGTATTAAAGAAAATTGTTTTGAACAACATATTAGTAGCAATTAAATCATAAAATATTAATTTCTAATATGAGATAATTTAAATGATTTTTTACAATAAACAGTTAATTATAAACTTTTAACAACTTTTTTAAAACGAGGAACAGTAATGAGCGGTTATTATAAGTCTGTACTTTACATCTAACGTGATTGTAAAAAATTTCAAGGTTTTCTAATAACATATTAATATGTTGTTTGAAAAAATTATAGGTAAAGAACCTGATGATTAACCATAATTGTGATTATGATAGAACTTACTTCCCATCAAAAATTGCCCGATACTTCCATATTTAAAAGTATAACGTGTACTATTATATTGCGAGAGAATATATAAACAACTAAATTATTAAACGTCTGATAAATAGAAAATAGTTGATAACAATAATACTGTAGATATAAATAATTTGGAGGTTAAAAATGTGGAAAATTAGAAAACGGGAAATTTGAGTGATTACGACCCAAATCACAGATGTTTGCATTGAATTGCCATTCAATACAGACATCAATTTACGAGAAACAGAACCGAAGAATTGAATGAATTAAGTTTATACATGTGTTAAACCAGTTATGAACACAATTAATGCATTTTGAAAGATAGGGTTATATATAATTTTGCTAAAGACTTGTTTTAAATATTTTCTATTAATTTGATACAAGAGTCTCATTGAAAAACTTTGCAAAAGAGACGCCAAAAGTTCTTTATGAGAGGAGGCAATGGATTTGATGGCAAATGATTGGACACTATATGACGATAAGCTCTGCGCAAAGCCTTAGTAACATTCATTGATAACATGTTTACTGTAAAGAATAATAATTATTGTAATACAGATTCGTGTCAACCAAAGAGAAAATAAGCGTTAAAATCACTTTAAAATTACTTTAAAATTATGTGTATTTTATTCATAAAAACAGTAGAAAATGCAAATTGTGGTGAATATAAGTTAGTTTTGGTCAATATTCGCGATGAATACTACGCCCGACCCACGAAACCGGTCTCCTTTTGGGACAATCGCAACACTCGTATAATCGGTGGTAAGAAATAAGACAACTTTTCTAAACAACACTATTGTTTGCATTTGTCAGTTGCAGTCAAAACATGTTTACATAACATTTGATAAACTATTTGTGATTAATTTCTAGTGATTTTCCAAATGACACTCCAATTGACATTTTGTCATTCAAATTATCAATATTTTTTTTGCTTTAAAAAACTATGTATTTTTTGTGGATTAATTTTACTGTTATTAACGTAATATTCAATATTTTAAGATTCAATTATAATTGGTAACTTTAATTGCTAACACATTTAGATATATAGTAATTTAGTCATACAGTAACGTAATCTGATATTACATCAGAATAAAAATATATTCTTTAGAGATGTCAAACAATAAATACATAGTAAATACACAGTTAATTATTTGTTACATTTGTAAATGAGTTAATTCATTAATTATAAGAATGCATTAATTGAATAATTAGGTCAAGACATGGATAAGGGCAGGGAAGGCGGGGCGTGGCTCGCGATGAATACAAACGGCAAAATCGCTTCTTTGTTAAACATTCTTCAGCCAAAGGATGAGATCAGTGCCGATAAGAAGGGTCGAGGTTTTGATCTACAATTAAATATTCTGTAATATTCCTAACTCACAGAATATTTGTCTAAGGGTTTCTTGTGGTCGACTATTTGGAAGGCAATGATTCGCCGAAAACATATTTGGATCAAATCAGCAAAGATTCTTCAGATTATAACGGTTTCCGAATGATTGCCATTCATTTAAAGTCACAATCAATAGAGATGTCCACGTATTCTAACTTTGATCTTAAAACAATGCAATTAAATCCAGGTTTTATCACAAATCAAATGATCATATTTTTGATGTGAAATGATGTGTGTGTTTAGGAGTACACGCTTTCGGTAACAATAAAATGGATCAAAAACTTTGGCCAAAAGTCCGAATTGGAAAACAGAAATTCGAAGAAATAGTCGATAAACACAAGAATACAACTTCTAAATCACAACTAATTGATGACATTTTTGACTTCCTATCAGACAAATCGATGTCTGTATTCATAATTTAAACACAATTTATTTTAAATATAAACAAATGTGAATTTGATTCCTAGTTATCCTTTGGACGATCAGATGAGAAGTCAAGGAAGAGATAAATCCAAATCATTAGAAAAACTGAATGCTATTCATGTAGTGATACCTGAGAACAATTACGGCAGCAGAACGTGGACTATAATACTGGTCGATAATAATTTAAATGTGGATTATATCGAGAAAACAATGAAAGAGCCCATCGATGCGTCCAAAGACATTGAATGGATAACGAATTCGCATACTTTTAAAATCACTTAATTTATATTAATTCATATTTTTTATAAAAGTTTAAAATATAAATATATTTATCAGAAGTAAATAAGAATTTAGACATAATATGTTAGACGAGAAAATATTTATATAAAATAAAAGTGATATTTAAATAATTGAACGCAAGAGTGAGACTGATTGTAGTCTTCAATCACACTCTTAGAGGTCAACGCATTTCAAATTTGGTGATGGATTGGATTCGCTTTCAATCATTACTTTATTTAAACTCGAATTTTCATTCTGTAATTCATAATCAAAATGTTATATTTAATATTCATTTACTGGTAATTAGGCCTTACATTAGTTTCTCTCAATTTGAGCATTTCTTCCTTTAATTTGTTGAGAATGGCATAATTGGGTCGATTAGCGCAGGCGGTGTTCTGCAACTCTGTTATCTTCTGTTCCTCTTCCTATGCATTCAAATCAATGTTCAACTAATCAATCAATCGCTCGATAATAAGTCAGAAATACCTTTTTCTCTTTTGGTGTTTTACAAGAGCCCCGACCGTAGAGTCTTAGGAGAGAACCCCACGAACTGATCTGTGGGTGCAATAACTTGAGGATCGCCTGCGCGGCCCTCTGTTTGCCCTCCCGTTTGTTCCTACAGGTGACAGAAGCCCTGTGTTTCCCCACTTTCATCACAAACTCATTCTTCTGGTGTTTGACTAAACGGACGTCAGTTTCGATGTCTGTGTCACCCATTCCCCAATTCCTAACACACAACACAACATATCATACAAACCATATCAAGTCATTATCTATAAGACAATGTCAAACAATATAATACCTGCGAAGGCACTCGACTAGTATCTGATAGGGAGAGTGTTGGCCCGCTTTGGCGCATAAATCACTGACTCGCGGGTCTTCGATAAGGATGTCATTGAAGAACTATAAGATAAATGCATTCATCAATACTAAGCAAATATACAGCGATTAACGGTATTAATAATGGAAACGAACGCTAAAGTCGTGAAGCGAAGGATCGAGTTTGCGATTCCCGCCGTCAGTAATCTCTTTAAGATCAGGAATAAGTATCTCAAGACTCGCTCTCGCTTTGGATTAAAAAGATATATGATTAGTAATACAGTGATACTACTAATGTTTAAGAAGGCTTCAATACCTGCTTCAGATTTGGCCTGTTTTTTACTGCTTCCAAATCCCTTCCCGTATTCCATACCATTGATAATAACAGTTGCGCTGTACGGCTGACTCGCGTTTTCTGTCAACACATATATTATATTCATTGTCAGCTATTGTTTGCCATCAAATTGTTAGTAATTGCTAATAAATACCCAATTCTTGGAATGTATACTTCGGCTGAACTCTTTCTGCGTGCTGAACAAACTCATGAAGAATACAGACAAAGGACTTTCCGGCCGGATTCATCACAAACTCTATTCAAACACAATATTCATAAACATTCATTTCATTGTAAAATGAAAACAATTTGATGCAAACCTTTCCGATAACTCCTTCCAGCGGTAGACTCTCCGGTATTGGCCGCCTTCGGCAGCGGACAAGTGATAAGTTTAGTTCCGTCGGGAAGTGAAGGTCTTTGTTGTATTTTTCGGAGTTGTGTATGTTTTCTACGGTCGGCCCACGTTCTGCAGCCGTCAGAGATATCATTAATTAGATTTCAATAACAAATTAATTTCTATAGATCTGAAGACTCACTTGAATTTGCGAATAGTTATGGTTTGGAATTCAAATAAATTCTGACAATAATTTCTGACAGACATGTAATCCAATGACTTCTCCTTTTTGTTTTCGCTCACAGTTTCCACTTTCGCGAGTAAAGCGTTGCCTAAAATGTTATTCATATAATTATTATATCCAATAAGTGACCCAATAATGTGTTCAATTGTAAATACATTCGCCAGAATTGCCATCAGCGGTCACTTCTTTGCTCTTCTCCTCTTCCATCCGGTCTTTTTCGAGTTCTTTCTTATATTGAAGGCAAGGGATGGCAGAGATGGGTATCTCGTGTTTCTTTAATTCGTTCAAATAATTAGTAAAATACAAGTAAATCACACAATAATAACAATACAAACGATAGCATACTCTGGCAGATCCGGGACCTAAATAGTATGGCTTCGTTGTGGTGCAAACTCTGGTCTGTTTGTGGAGATATATAGGCATTCCGCTAATTATGGTAACAATCAATGGGTTAAGCAATCAATCAATTCAACTGCACTCCAAATCCAAGACTCACCTGAAGTGTGTCACCTCTAACCAGCCTTCGGGAAGTACTTCAAAGTAGTCCTGATCTCTTTCTACACGTGTTAAATAAGACAAATATAAATGGCTTCACAAATGTGTGTAAATATTACTCTTTAAGACAATCTTCTTCCTCTCTTCGTGCGGAGCGTTTATCTTGAGTTTCATTTCATTCAATCTCCTCTTCCGCGACACGCCTTCAGTGGATCCGCTGTTGGCGACAGAGCGCTGGTATGAGTCGAGTCCCTCTTCGAGCATATTGTCGATGTCGTCGACCGGTATATCTGAGTCCGANTTGGTTGGCGCGGCGGCTGCCGAAGATCTGTTTGTCAAGAATCACGCTTATTAGACATGCTATACATGTTGTACACCTATTAGTCCATTAGATATGAGTCTATTGTCTCTCTTTATTTTAAACGATTAGGTCTTATGTTAATCTCAAACTTAAATATCAATCAATTTTAAAATGATTAACGCATTTAATTTTTAAAATTGTGTGCATTTTATGAATTAATGGCAAATGGAAATACATTATAATCTCTATTTACTATATATATTATAATAAATCAATGTTATGTGAATTTCTTCAATCAATAAATTGCAATATTTTAGTCAAATATTAATACATTGTTAACAATATTTTAATGATTTGTATTATTATTATTAATTATAAAAAGTGGACAAAACGTTAATAACTGTTTAGCACAATATTGTGAATGACATGACTGTCCACAAGAATTGTGTATTGAATCGACAGCACATACTATTACAACGAATATACAGTATATTAATATCAAAACGTCTGACATATTTGGCTGTGATTTGTCTACCAATACCTTATTATTAAATGTTTTTCAATAATTTCTTATTAATTGTTTCGTTAACTTTTGTGTGCAATTTGTTGCGAAAATATGTTAATTTTGTTACAATTTGTTTTAACAGTTAATAAAATAAACATTTAATAAATTATTTAATCATAAATTATATGTATATATTTTATAGTTGAAAATAGTTTGATGTGAATGAATATGTTTCACTCTTTTTAATGTAAATATGTATAAGTATTGAGACATTTGTTTCGTAATTGGAAGTCATATACAGAATTGGAGTCGTCTTTCAATTGGATTCTCTATAATCATAGTATAGATCCGATTCTTGTTTTGCTCTAAGGTTTGCATATTCTTCTTCACTCAACTGTTCGTAAAAGTCGTTTTGTTTTTCATCAAACAGTACGCCATAGTCTACAGGGATGTGATATTTGTATTAAATATTCATTTTATAACATCAAATGTTAAAGTTATGACAATTTTTAATATTTTATATTCTAATGTTTTAACAACAAAAAAATTACATAAATTTATGCAATTTTTACAAAAATATGACTTTGATTTAGATTTAGATTCCGAAACATTCAGTATTAATATATCGTCTCATTTGATAAGAAATAATAACAATAAATAATTGTTTATTCTGTGAATTCACTCGAAGTCGCAAAAAGTACCCTAAAATTAATCGGAAGTGTGTCTGACGTAAAAGTAAACGCCAAACAAAAAACCAAAATCTTTTCCGTTTAATAATTTACTGATAAAAATTGGTTTCTCTAATATTTAATAAATTATATTTGACCACATATTTCGTAATAAAACAAAAATTAAATCAATAAAATATTTAAAAATAATTGTCTAAAACACCAAATTTTAAATTATTTACTCTCTATTTGTCAGTTTTAATCCTAATTAGGGGTGATTCACAAAATACGCTCAAACTCGGGGGAGGGGGTGTCGACCAAAGCGAACTTTTGCGAACGAGATGGAGGGGTATAAGACCTTATGAACGTTCGCATTAAAATAATTTGGATTGGACATGCGAACATAAGGGGGAGGGGGTCTACATTTCTTAAAACGTGCGAACGTACTTTGTGAATCACCCCTTATGAGACTTATAGGATTATCTTAAATGTTAATCACTTGTAATAATGATAAATAAAAAATCATTTTAATGATAGAAACTGGTATATAATGATCAACTTTAGTGCGAACGTACTTTGTGAATCACCCCTTATGAGACTTATAGGATTATCTTAAATGTTAATCACTTGTAATAATGATAAATAAAAAATCATTTTAATGATAGAAACTGGTATATAATGATCAACTTTCAAGAATTTTAATACTCTATTCTAATCCCTATTCTATTTAATTATTAATCTCTCGTAACTTAACGCTCATTAAAATTGTATGTAATATATGGTGATATCTAGATATTAAATTTAATATAAGTTAAAAACCATCCAGAGATTTGTTTCCAGAGGAATATTTCAATAGATAACACCATAACAAAGAAAAAGGGTTTAGAATAATAAAGCGTCAAAAATATTTCCTTAAAATAACAAATAATGCATTTTTAATAAATTTCAAAAAATATTTTAATATTCAAGTTATAGGACTCGAAAAGAGCAGTATTTTTTAGCGAACAGCGATATAATTACTACTAATACTGAAGAATATAAATCAATACATTGTGTGTTAGATTTGTAATATGTGTCAAGGAATCCAGATTTTTATGCCATTAAACGCATGTATTAACTCATTGTATTATATTATATAATCCTATAAAATCTTAACATATATTAACACATTTTATGAGTTATGGACGTGTAGTGCATCTGCACTGTTCTGATGGCATTTTATACCATAATATTTAGTCAATAATTC
Organism: Medioppia subpectinata; assembly: GCA_905368565.1. Lineage (NCBI taxonomy): Eukaryota > Metazoa > Arthropoda > Arachnida > Sarcoptiformes > Oppiidae > Medioppia > Medioppia subpectinata. The sequence goes on from CAJPIZ010002126.1 coordinate 12,393, forward strand.
ATTAATAATAGGTCTGATTACGAAAAACATGGGCTCAAAAATCCATTATTAATAAAATATTATATAAATTATTGAACGATTAATAAATCAACACTTATTAATGACATTATCGCAAACCAAACCATTAATACATCATTTATTAGTAATTAATTAAAATAATTACACAAATAAAAGCAAATAAAATAAATTTTATAAAATGATAATTACCGGCGATATTAGGCGATCGGTTTCTGTTGCCCATTGGACTCGGCGTTCGGGCCTTATGTCTGAGTACGGGTGACGGCGAGTGAAAGCTCGACGAATTGGAGATGAAATGGTTTTCGGCGCTGTTTAGCGACTCGTTTGCGGGCGAATTGATCGATGCTATACTGGGAGCGCATGGGCTGGTCGTCGGCAGTGTTGGCAGTGTGTTTGAGAACCAGGCGCCCGACTTCTTCCATAACTAGAACCCAATTAACAGTTCATTTCATTATAGAAAAAATCTTATCTTTTCAAAAAAATTTTGCATTCAATTAAGATTTGTATTCAATTTACTTCTCGCGACTCAGAGCACAGTTTGCAGAGCCAGAGCGGGTCGTTGTCTGTAGTGAATGTGTCGACTCCACACTTATTACACACCGACTGCCACACAGAGAAAAAAGATAGTCAAATAAATTATACAGATTTTAGGCAATAATCTCCGAAATAATCCTATGTTTGCATTTATTTTTAGCAATTTTTTCTAATAACTTATTTATTTTCAATTATTTATTATCGCTGCGATTCACTTAAGAGTTTAAACGAGTCTTAACTTTAATTCAATGGTTGTTTTTTTGGTTGAAATCTAAAATTTGCAGTAAATTTATATATTATCGCGAATTCTGTTTTGGTTTTTGTTTTCGGTATTAAATGTGTTGACTTCAAGTCTTTAGACTTTAAGATTAATGCCTCACTTTTTTGATAAATGAGAGACAGATTTAGTTTGTTATTTACCACAAAATGCTGTCCAATTCAGACTATAATATGTCGTTATGTGTAGAAAATTTTTCAAATAAATTTACTGTATTTTAATTATTAAAAGTTTTAAAATTGTTTTCAATCCATCACTTGATAACACTTTAATATAATTAAATGTTTGAAACATCAAAAGTAATTAATGAAATACATAGAAGCGAAAGGATATTATAGTACAATGTATAGTACAATGCCGTTAGCATTAGATATAAACACAGAATTATTTTTTTGGAGAATTTAATTTTTAAAACAATTAATCTAAAAATTAAAGGCAATGAATATGTTTGACAAACTTTGAGGCAGTCTTTACACTGTCGTCCCTGCGCTCCAAACAGTCCGAACGGATCGTTGCATAAAACACACGATGACTTTCCGTCTCCCCTGGCGTTCCTCTTCATGTTATTCAATCGCTCTAACATTCGGCTGAAAACACACAATCAATTCAATGCTATTTTATTATTTTGACCAAATTTTTTGTGCTCTTTTTTTGCACACAAATTATCCTAATATACGATACGTTTGGATACAATTGTAAAAATATCATCTCCTTTATCAGACCATAAAAACTAAATGTACTGTGAATTACATTATTGTAATATAAAATACATTAGGAATACTGAAGTCTATTATAAGCTCAATATAGTCACTCGTTTTCATGAATTTCAAATAGAAATTTTTATGTCACTAAACATAAGCCCTTGTGTTTAACGTAATAATTTTGTAATCAATGATTTGAATGCAACATAAAAAAAGAGTAAATGACAAAAAATTGTAATTTAAAAAGTGATCACTCGTTGAATACTGTATTTTTAGTTAATATTTTCAATTACAACCGAGAGGTCAGTGGAGCGCACATACAGTTGGAAATAGTTTGCGAGAGAAATACTCCCGAGATTTGAGCCAATTTAGTGCAGATGCGGAATGAAATTATACTTTTATTACATTACATTCATTTATTTATACTTGTGTTTGAATATATATTACTTTCTATAGTTTTATTTATTTTTCCCATTTTGACAAAAAGCCTCAATTATAATGAAAACGGAAGGACAGGAATTG
>CAJPIZ010002127.1:0-12799 GCA_905368565.1 Medioppia subpectinata
TTTTAGCGTAACATCAAAAATCCAATTTTGTTGGTTTCGCTCAGATTTAGGGCTTATTGTTATAAAATAAAATGATTTGTTAAGGATTTCGCCATCGCCTCTCTCTCTCTCTCTCTCTCTCTCTCTCGCTGTAACACTATTTGTCTCATTCTTTTACTCTTTTTTATGTATGCGATACACAACTAATGCTTTTGATATTGTTTTGGCAGTCATTTCACATCCCTATTCATTCATTCACTCACATTCACAGCTATAGCTAATGCTTTTCGCTGCTCTGCCATAGGATTAGTGTTAAGGTGTACGAGGAGTGAAACGGCAGGCATTTGCAGCCCTTAATCCTCTTGTGTCGATGTAACCAACCCTACCCTACACTTCAATTGTGAAAAGCATTGGAATATATTATTATTATTATTATTCGTTGCCAGCGATGGGCGGATTAGGACACCTCTGCCTATCAAACGTATACACGGAATATAATAGTCTTTATATACAAAGAATCGACTTATTTAACGACAGAAACACCAAAAACAGTATAATCTTTTGGCTCACATAATAGGGAATCAGGCAATCATTAAAATTTGATAGAATTTGATAGGATTTCAATGATTGAGTGAACTAAATGGTGTGTTATTCAAGTGCCGGGGGACTTGTATTATGTGCCCGATCACTCGCAACTATACTACTCTACATGCTATACATTGTATACAATATACAGCGCCCACCACTGCTCTCATCCGACTCTCTCTCTCTCTCTCTCTCTCTCTCTCTCAGCATCACTTAATATAGGGCTCATCTCTTACTATTGCAAAACTCAATACAAATATAACACAATATTACTGTCATAAAAACATATACAGAATATATATACTGTATATTCCGCTTACAAAAAAAACTCAAATGTATTTTATATATAAATTATATTTTTTGAAAATCGCATTATTATATGATTTATTTATTAACATTTGATTTATTCTTCCAATAAATATGTTTTTAAAACCAAACGTCTGTTATTTTGTTTTGTGTGTTAACCAGAGTTATGATAACTTATTATATGAAATGTTTTGCGCATATTCTCTCCCAATAGCAATATCTTTCATCTGTTATTTGATTTGATTTACATTTTTTTCTATCAAATTATATAATAAATATTAAATTGATTTCTTTCTATCTCTTTCTTTCATTCTCTAACATAACGGGAAATGTGTATAAAATTTGCTCAAAAATTGTATTATATATTTATATATCATTACAAATAATCCCTTTAATATAATACACGCTTTTAAAAACACATTGCGTTTAAAGAATTTGATTCATATATTCAATGAACATATAATTGGTGTTTAGAGAGAGAGAGAGAGAGAGAGAGAGAGAGAGAGAACAAAAATAATAATTAATCGCTTTTATAATACGCTTTTGTAATAAGATTTATGAAACAAGAAAATTGACTTCAATTCAATTCATTGATCATATCTTATGTATCCATTGCTTCGCCAAACAAGAAGAAGATGAAGAAGTGGGTAAAAATTGGATGATTTCTCGTTTTGATTAAATATCAAAATGTATTTCTCGATGAATGGGTAATAATTATTGTTATCCCAAATAAAACAAATTACAACTTTAGGGCCGGGAGTGGGTTATACTGTCCGGCACTTCACCTCAATTTCATAACCATACTATCGATTACCTCTATCTACTGTATATATACCAATAGTACTGCATATTAACCGTACATTGTATTTAATTTGGCAATTAATTTGTTGTTTTATAATTTAATTACTAATTAATAAATAATGAAAATGTTTTTAACCCTTTATTTTGTTTGTTATGTTAATTATTTAAAAAATTGCATTCAAATAGATATTATATTCACACACTCTATATATCTTATGTATGAAATACTTGTTTGTATAGGAATAGCGCCGAGTGTTATAAATATATTATTAAAACCAATAAATATTAATATAACAGGTTTTGTTGGGTTACAAATTAAAGGCATTTACATAGCATTAGATCGCTGTATAAATTCAATGATTTCGTTGATTAGATAACTATAAGCCCTGTTATATATGTGTGTATATAACGAGTCAATTAACTGATATTCAATGACAAATAAATGGGTTCTCGAGTTATAGTTTTGCAATAAAACCAACAAAAAACAACATAATATGTCTTATAAAATAAAATTATAAACTAATTAATTTGAAAATAATTATTACATTAAAAGTCTTTAGGAGAGAATTAAGAGAAAATTAATACAAACTTTTCATTGCGTTTAAGAGATAATAAATATTTAGGTTTTTTAATGTATAGATTATTGAGAAAATTGCTGACATTATTACCCATTGGTTTTTATGTTATGTTTTTAATACAATTATTATCGGAATATAATATTTAACTAATGTATGGCTTAATATTTAAACAAATTATACGCTTTTTATAAACATTTGTTTAATATAAGAAAAACAGTTTTGAATAATTTATTATATTTCGAAATACAATGAAATGTCAAACAATTTTCTTTTGATAAGAAAATGTAAATTCAATTTATTTCCCAACATTTGTGAAACACATATCAAACTCGCAAACGAGTAAATGCCTTAAATAAGGTCTGTCTCACTGACTATAGAGCTAATCAATGATTACTTGATTTGAAAAGTAAAACACATATATATTTTATAAATACTTTATCCTCTCATTTAATTTTCCTCTTCTCTATCCTTTGATTTTTTTGCAAATCAAAACTCCGGCAGAATTTTTCGCCTCTGATTTTAATCCCACTGCGAAATCAGAGAGAGAGAGAGAGAGAGAGAGAGAGAGAGGCGATGGCGAAATCCTTAACAAATCATTTTATTTTATAACAATAAGCCCTAAATCTAAGCGAAACCAACAAAATTGGATTTTTGATGTTACGCTAAAAGTTATATATATTTTTGTATTTTTTATATGAAATTCTTTGCCATAATCTTTGAGTTAAATCAGAAAAAGAACACTGATTTTGGTTAAGAGAGAGAGAGAGAGAGAGAGAGAGAGAGAGAGAAACTCATGTAAAGCATTGAGAATTGAGAGAGAGAGAGAGAGAGAGAGAGAGAGAGAGAAACAATCAATTGATGATAAAGTATTTTCTCCATAGCTTTTGCATAATAAACGCATCGAAAAAAATATTTTATATATATTTTTCGGTGCAAAACGTGAGTGAAATTTAAGTGTATTTTTATTTTTAGTGGACTCTTCAAGAATTGTTTGCCAAACATAACTCACTCTATACTGCAAATACCAAAACCATACCATACCTTAAAAACCATACCCTATTGCCGATGCCATACAATCACAAATAATAATCATAATATAAATGCCAAATATATGGCCGTAAAATTCTAAGAAAATGTTGGTTTTAATATTTTTTTAGTTTTAAACACAAAAATAAGTCGAAAATATGTACAAAACTAGCGCTAAATAATATAATTCATACATTTGTTTGAGCGCCTCATCGCTTGAAAAGGATTCCGCTTATTATTTATGTGACAAAACATTTATTTCATAACCAATTCTTATAAACATTTCATTAGTTGAACAGAAAAATGTGTGCTTTTTATGGTATTTCTATGAATAAGAAAATGGGATATAATTCAATGATTATATTATACAACAAGGAAAACAAAGTAGACGGAGAAGGGAGAGAGAGAGAGAGAGAGAGAGAGAGGCGATGGCGAAATCCTTAACAAATCATTTTATTTTATAACAATAAACATCAGTACAGAGAGCACTAAATATTTGGTACCAACACTGGTATGCCTTACATTGAGAGAGAGAGAGAGAGAGAGAGAGAGAGAGAGAGACCAAGCAATTGGTATTTAACTCATAAGATAATTCAATTCACGATAATATAAAACAAGCATTTTATTGCACTTTACATAACTTAATACATTTAGGAATAGTTTTTCTCTCTTCTTTAGCACTACTAGTGGTTATGGATTCTGTCCCTCACTGTCTGGCTATATATGTATGATATGTACAGATCTGTACACAACTGGTAAAAATGTCTTAACGAAAATACTTTTGCACCAAAAATATGTACGAATGGAAACCTGAGGGGGAGAGGGAGGGGGAGGCGAAGGACATACCGGTGGTAGTGAAAGATGGGGGAGGGAAGGGTTTGGTGGGGAACGAGACGGAAATGTATGCATAATTAAAAGCACAGAACGTGCACTAAAGTGATTAACAGCCCTAAACACAGTCATCAACTCTTCATTGCACCCATGGATGCAAAGAAATTGATGCATAACTCGTACATTGAGTTATCATTCACTCACTTATCACAAAATGATAAAGAATTTTAATGAACAGCGATTTTATTGTTGTTGTTTTGCGCAAAGAATCGCTTAATTTAGGTCTTTTGCAGAATCAATTGCGAGTCCATAACATATATAACAGTGTGTTTTCGCACAGAAAAATAAAAATATTTTTCTTTCCCATTCACTTTTGGAGTTCATTGACGAACACCTAATAAATCTGTAGGGCTGACCACCTGGAGGGCCGGCAGTCATGGTATTGTATGCATACCCAGTGCTACACAATTGTGTGCCAACTGAACGCCAATTCAACACATTTATTATTTAACTACTCTTTTTGTGACTGAATTAATGAGTGAATTGAAGCATAAAAATCAAACTGAATATACAGTATATATATTGGCATATATTTAGAAGTGAAAGGAATATCAAATGTTTTTCTTTGAATTTAACTTTACATTTAAGTATTGATTTAATTCTCGCCTCTCTTTTACTCTTTCTCTTTTGCCTATAAGTATGCAATGAATGCACAATCAGTAGTGATAATGAAATTCATGAAAACATTACTTTCGGGGCAAAGAATTTTGTTTCAAACGAAAAAATTCAATGAGAATCTCTCTCTCTCTCTCTCTCTCTTCAGTGTGAGAAATAAATTACAAAAAATTGTTTTTCCTTAAAGAAAATATACGCAAAATTTATTCTTTGCTTTTTTGGTATCAATTATAAGAAAAAGGAGAAAATAAAAATAAAGGAAAGAAAAAGATAATATTATAATAACAATAAAAATAAAGTAATTTACAAAAAGAGTAGTATAAATCTCTCGCAAATTTTTTTCAATGAGTGTTTAGGCATTAAATAAGTGTATAATTAATGGACGAGTAATTAAATACAGTGAACAGTGAAAGAGTCAATTTGAGTGGAAAATTAAATATTGAAAAATCAATGACAATACACAGTAAGAGAGATGAAATGAAAACAACTGTGCGTTTCATAGACTCTGTGTTTTTCGCGTGATTTATAACACATGAGAGAAGAGGAGAGAGAAATAATTGCCACAAAAATTCCTCACAAAACAGTTGTTTCTCGCAGTGATATATACTATGGCTATAAACTTATTGAATAGTAATTCAAATGACAGACCGAATCGGGTAAATATGCGACGGGAGAGTTGGCTCGGGTCCCACACGTCCGCACATGTGTCTGTATATGAGTGTATATGTGTGCCCCTGTGTGTCCCAAAGTGTCCTTGCTCACTCTGTTTCACTTCATTGATTGTATCGCTAATATATATAAATTTACTGTTCTCTCTCTCTCTCTCTCTCTCTCTGGACTTTCAGTTAGCATTTATATAACAACTCTTGAGGTCAACTCCCATATCTCCACAATTCATATTATATTATAGATGATTATTATTATATATAAGTCTGAATAATAGATATCGTATTCGTGTGTTAGTGTACTCTATGTATGTTGACTCTGGAGAGAGAGAGAGAGAGAGAGAGAGAGAGAGAGAGAGCTACATAGCCATTGAAAAACGGCATCATTAATAATAGCTAAATACAAGCGCTCTCTCACTCTCTGTTGTTTTACTATTAAAGAGATTAAGATTTTTTGTCCGATTGTTTCTTTAATAATACAAATCTCTCTCTCTCTCTCTCTCTCTCTCTCTCTCTCTCCATCCGTTGGCCTTTCAGCTGATCTCTAGGATTGTCTGTCTGTAGACTGACTGACGAGGAGAGTGAGAGACACCGAAACGTGATAAGACTCAAATATAATATACGAGCTGTGATTTTGAACAAATATATAAAATGCTACTGAAATCTCTCTCTCTCTCTCTCTCTCTCCATCCAAAAAGCCATTATTTCACTAAAATATTTATTTATGAATCGTTTGGTCAGCGAATAGAGAGGAATATACGGACCAATAATTGATCGTCAAATGAGAGGTAAATCGCAAAACGAAAAACTAAAACAATATATAAATAGCAGCAAAAAAATCGGACAAAACTAATGAAAATACAAAAACATTGGGACTAAACCCTCGGTCACTATTAAAGCCCTGAATCTAAAAGAGACTTTTGTATTTCAGGTTATTTTTTCTTATGGGGTAAATAATGATAGAATTAGTCTGTGATTGTCATAATGTTTTATTGGTATAACAATTTCCATTTGTACACAACAGATAACTTAGAGAGAGAGAGAGAGAGCCAAAAACCTATTTTCTTATACAATAACACACACACAGAATACAATCATATCTAATACATAGTATAGTGTACTGCATGTGTGTATCGTCTCTGCAATACATATTACATAATATATCTAAAAGTCGAGTATAATATAAGTAGTGATCCTCTCATTAATCTTACTTTAGTATTAGTAAATATCTGGTCATTTCATTGATACCTGCGTTCCCGACAGCACTCCCTGCGAGACATACAAGTGATGGGTACCAACGCTTTGTGGCCTATGCTTATAAGTTGCTGGATATAAAGTATAACTGTTATACTTTATGCTTGTATTATATTGTATATACGGGTTATATATTATATAAGTTATATTGTTTGCCACATTTGAGAAATTGCAGATTATATTATAACTTATACGCGACACTCATTTTTAGCATTACAATCGACTCAATATACTAACTGTATATGTGTTTTGGCTATCAATGGCCAGTCGGAGCAGTAGGGGTATAGCCTATGGTAAATATATTATATTGTATGTATGACAGCACAGCACCCGAAAGGATAGCCATCACATATAGCGAGAGAGTGAGTGAGTGCGAGAGAGAGAGAGAGAGAGAGAGAGAGAGAGAGAGAATGTATAAGATATTATATAAATGGGAATGAAATATAAAATACTGAGAGAAAAGCTGTGCTTCACATAAAAGATGATATAATGTCCGGATTTTGTGTACGGAATGGCCAACACTACTGACGGCTAACACACAACACATCTAAATAAAGCGACCGCCATATGCTCTCCATACTGAGAGAAAAGCTGTGCTTCACATAAAAGATGATATAATGTCCGGATTTTGTGTACGGAATGGCCAACACTACTGACGGCTAACACACAACACATCTAAATAAAGCGACCGCCATATGCTCTCCACTCGCACTCTCCTCACTCCCGGTGCTCTCCATCCCTGTGTTTCACTCTCTGTCCACTTTTCTCTCACAACTACTCACTAACTCATTGTGCGCTCCAATACTTCTCACATTTCACTATATTTTTTTCACTGCAAAATTGCTATATTTTTATTATATATATTACTCTTATTTTTCCAACAGCTCTCTCTCTCTCTCTCTCTCTCTCTCTCTCTCTCGTTAACAACAAAAATGTAAAAAATACTCAAATATAATATACGAGCTGTGATTTTGAACAAATATATAAAATGCTACTGAAATCTCTCTCTCTCTCTCTCTCTCTCTCTCTCTCTCTCTCGTCATCCATATGTCAATTCATGATATGATACCCAGAATAGCGATGAAAATGTCTAATATTTTTCCAGACGTTTCCCACTCGCCATAAAACAGTTGCAATTTTTCAATGAATTCATATTAGATTCAAAAATAACACAATTTCTGTCAAATATTTCAGATTTTGTGGTCAAAAAATTCAAATTTATTTGAATATTCTGTATATTTCAATAAATGTATTTAATAAAAATGGCATAAAATAAACCCCTTTTCCGCCTGAATATTAAACCGCACATAAATTTAGGCCAATATATCACACAATAATTTTATGCCATATATTAATATAATTTTTGCCCACTTATACCCTTATATACACATTAATGCATTGAATATATAACTTATATAAAAACAAATACATATTCCCTGAGCCTCTAATATGTGGCAATAAATCTCATTACATATATAAATATAGCGCACAATATATATGGGCATAGATTTGTGTGTCTTATCATTAGTTTTCATATTTATAAATATATTTAATATAAATATTATTCCAGAATATCATTATAACGAGTAGTGAATCGTCTGAATAATGATCGCCTCCACAGCCTCTCAGAAAAGTCGTCGACTGAACATTGAGTTTGTGTTTTGTTTTCTCGCATTTTATTATAATATTATTTATTATGAAATATTATGCGAAAACATATTACGAAAGAGCGGGTAATAGATATACAGATATTTATATACGAGAGTAGACTATGGGTTATACCAATGGATAGAGATATGAAATTCATATTCTCTGTCCTAAGCATTGAATGTCATGTTTATCACCAAATCTGTTATTGATATCAAACAATCTCTCTCTCTCTCTCTCTCTCTCTCTCTCTCTCAAAATATTTGTTTGTGTGTCTGTCCATACATTTAATGTATTTCCATATATTTAATTCAACGATCACATTTTTTTGGCCGTCCATACAAACACCCAATTCATAGTCAAACTCTTTATATTTCGCTCAGTTATGCCATTCAGCTCTTTCAGTACCAAAATCTCCATATCTATCACAAGTTATATATTAACTATATTACAAACATTGCTCTCTCCCTCCCCGTCCAGTCGACTCCCTATGCATATCACATACAAAACAATATCAATGCCCAGTAATAAATCGCTTGCAATCAATCAAATGCTATGTTTGTTGTCCTAACACATAGAAAGTGGAAATTTAATACCAAAGCAAAACTTTGTGGGTCTAGTGATGGGGTTGAGAGAGAGAGAGAGAGAGAGAGAGAGAGAGAGAGAGTCGGTTGAGTTAAGCAAATCAAAGCAAATGCCTTAAGTATACATAATTTAGTAGTATTGGGAATATATCTATACATTTAAGTTATATATCTTATACATGAATGAACGCAACAAAAATCACAAATCAATGACTTAATGGCAGAGAGAAAAAGTTACTCTCATTAAATCTTATGAGAGAGTGATTTCCAAACACAAACCTCTCTCTCTCTCTCTCTCTCTCTCTCCCAGTTTTACTTAAGTCAATGCATTACAAGCAATGAGGAAAATATCAAACGATGTGAGAGAGAGAGAGAGAGAGAGAGAGAGAGAGAGAGAGAGGCTTAATTGATATCGAGTATACAATTGATTTGTTGGCAAAACAAAAGCATTGGACGAGAGAGCAAAGTGAGAGAAACATTAAATAAGTGAAACAACAAATGTGTTGAAAACAAATCATCTTTTATTAAATGATAATTAGATACAAAAGCATAATATAAGGCATATATCGAGAAATGTATCGAAAAATTGAATATAGATCTCAATGCAAAAACATCAACACATATAAAATCAATGCCAAACACAAAGTTTATATGCGTTTAGAGCACAGTATGTATTGTAAAAGTATGAAAATGCAATTAATGGTAATGTAAAAGTTGGTAAGAGTTAGAGAGAGGGCAGAGCACCGGGTTTTCTAACAGTTCTCTCACTCATTAACATACAGTTGTGAGGGTTGTTGTGGTCGTAGTAGTAGTGGTGGCGGAGATGTGAAAGTGTTGAACAACACAAAGACATTTCGTGTTATATCTGGTTATATAACACAACAAATTCTCAATTAAAGCCTCCGAAGTACTCGACGCTAACCTCAAATCAGTTGTACAATACTCTCCCATTCTCTCTCTCTCTCTCTCTCTCTCTCTCTCTCTCTCTACTAACCTCAAATCAGTTGTACAATACTCTCCCATTCTCTCTCTCTCTCTTTCTCTCTCTCTCAACTAGTGTTAGGTCAGCGCCAGAAACAATATTACATCAATACATGAGAGAGAGAGAGAGAGAGAGAGAGAGAGAGAGACCAACCCATAACAATACTCTAGGAAATTACCGCTACTGTTAACTAAATACCAAAACAATCTTATTAAAACATTTAATTAATATAACAATCATCTTTTTTACTAAATAAGTTAATTACAATAAATATTATTTTTTGCAAATAAAATTAATAACGATAAAATTAAAAGCCCATTGAATTAATTCATAGTTACAACGATATATGTCAGTTCAACGACACTGGTCAGTTTGTACATATCACCTAGGTTCTATTGTACCAAACACTTTGCTCTCTCGTCAGCGTCGATATCAGTGCGTAAACTAAAACGCGAGAGAAAATTAACGTCTGATTGCATCCCTTTCTTTCCCATTTAATCTCTCTCTCTCTCTCTCTCTCTCTCTCTGTTGTATAACAGCTGTCGATATGTTCACGCATTACATGCTATTCCACATACAATTTAGATTAGAATTACTCCTTTCGATCCCTCCATCCCTTTCCCATCCGTGGCCTCTATTTGTGTCCACTTTTCTAACCCTAACTTCCAATTGAGTTCAAACACTAACTATAATTCCAGTCCTATCGCTAAACATAGGGCGAGAGATTCACTATTACTTCAGTTATTATATCAAGAATATTAAATAGGACTGATTTAATATTATCTAGATTACAACATTTAAATTCTGCATAGTTTAAATTTATATAAATTATTAATAAACAATTTACAACAAAATAAACCAAATTAACTTTAATAATATAATATTTAAAGTTATTATAACAACACAAACTGTATTAGTTATGGATAACGAGTGTAACCCGTATTATGAATGGGAAACTGGGAGTTGGATAGAGAGGGAAAAGTTTTTGGTCATAACATACATGTATTGAACGGAATATATGAAAGTTTTTCGGTAAGGAAACAGAGGGTTAGGAATAATTTTGTGTGTGTTTGCAGTGAATGGGTTGCCGTTTATTATATGTGTTGTGTATAATGTATTAAATAGTAAATCGAAATCATCTATTGAATGAATTGGACACACGTTTTAATGCAATGTAATTGCAAAGTAAGTAAATGTGTTATACGGATAGAGAGGGGGAGGGTTTGGGTAGAGATGGTTAAGCACTGATGGCTGTGTGTGTGTGTGTGTGTGTGAGAGAGAGAGAGAGAGAGAGAGAGAGAGAGAGAGAATTAAATGTATGGACAGACACACAAACAAATATTTTGAGATAGAGAGAGAGAGAGAGAGAGAGAGAGAGAGAGAGAGATTTGGCACATGATATACAAGATGTATAAGAAATAAATAGAAAAGTTCTAGCAATTCTAATGTGTAGTCCAATCGATGGGTTCAGTCGGCAGTGGAAAGACTGATAGAAAAAATAAATTAAACTTTTTTCTGTCGTATTCTAAGTAATAGTGAGACAAACGTATAGTCGAGAGTCGAGTAATAAGAAATTGGTTAGAAAATAGCATTTTTGCGCTATAGTTATGTCTCACTCCGTATGTGTACAACTCATTGTATAACTCTCTTTCGGCTCTCTCTCTCTCTCTCTCTCTCTCTCTCTCTCTCTCTCTGGTCCTCATTTCAAAGTTGGTTTCTTGTTAGCCGTTCCCGAGAGAGGTTGACTACATCTGTGATCGCAACACAACTTCGAGAGAGAGAGAGAGAGAGAGAGAGAGCACATCTACTAATAATAATAGTCTCTATCTCTCGCTTTCTCTTTCATTGTTGAAGTCTTTAAGGTTTACTTCTTTTCAATTTTCTGTATCACAATCTGCGGACTCAGTCAAGCAATACATCCCTAGTTTTTAGCAATTTTTTGCTCTGCTTTTACTTTAGACTACAATTTAAGTAAATCTCGTGGACTCCTGTCCTCTCCCGTACATCACTCGCCACTCACATTCATCTCTCTCTCTCTCTCTCTCTCTCTCCTCATCAAAACCAATTGCTCTCTTGACCAACGGATATAAACCAATTATACGACCATTTCATATATAAAGCACATATCAATACATTTTTTCTTCGTTGCCAACCATTAAATTACTTTCCAGACAATGTGGACAACAGTTAGGCCAACAATTTATACACAACCGTAATGTATTGATTGTATGGAATCGCTTTGGTAATGATCATAGGACAATGTTTAAGTATTTAATATGTATGTTGGTAATTTTTTAATGTATTACGGTTAATGTTAACGGTTATTATACTAACTTATATATTAATTTTAAAACTCAAATAACAATAAAAATATAATTTATAAAATAAAAACACACATTATATTTATTCATGTGCCTAATTGTGGGTTATATTGATATAAGTTATATTAATGTATTTGTGATTTCTTTTTCTCCCGTCAATAAAAACCATTATTCAACACAACCAGAGAGAGAGAGAGAGAGAGAGAGAGAGAGAGAGAGACCGAAGTGAGTGGTTAGTGTCAGTGCAGTAATACTATGGCATGTATTAACTTATTTGGTTAATTCGCTGCAAATCACAGCGATTTTGTCTATCGTTTTTGCTTTTGTGCTCTAACTCTATGTCTTCAGTATATACTGTATGTGTAGTGAATGTGTTGTATATGTGTTGTGTGTCTCGTGAGGCCAATTGGCACCGAAATGGTCTCTCAGTCTATGTCTTTCTTCAGTGGTCTTCAGTGGCGCTAAGAAAGCAACCAAAAGTGTTAGAGAGAGAGAGAGAGAGAGAGAGAGAGAGAGAGAGAGAGAGAGAGAGAGAGAGAGAGAGAGAGAGAGAGAGAGAGAGAGA
>CAJPIZ010002129.1:0-14437 GCA_905368565.1 Medioppia subpectinata
TGAATAATATGAACGAAAAGCAAATATAAATTAAGAAATTATTTGTTTTTATTATTACTTTTGATCATTAAATATGAAAAACTGGTTAAACTGTTGACAAAATCAAGTCTTGATATTTGTTTGCTTTTTGGACTTATTATAGAAAACAATAATACAATTAGTGTTAAATTTAATGATTTACTAATTAGTAGTTGTATTAGAAATTAGGGATTGAATGTGAAACCAATTGTCAATATTTGGTGGCAATGCTATAGAAGAGACAATAAATGGCAATAAATTTATTATTAATATTCAATATATTATATAAAGAAATAATAGCTTTTATCACAACTTTGTTTTAATCAATAATTTCTGTATTAATCGATAATTGAATTCAAAATCATATAAGAATTGAAGTGAAAATGAATTTATGGAAAAAATGAGCGGATCTTCAGATTTACATAAAATTACAATAATTGAGACAATAATAGACACATTCATACAGTAATCACACATCCATTCATTCAATTTGTTTAAAACTAACACTCAATCATATCATAAATATTATACTAATATATAAACACTTGTTTTAATGACGACTCTTTGAGAGTCAATTTAGTCCACCAGTGCATCGCTGATTAGATGTCTCTCTAAAAAAATTTTCCCAATTTTTTTGTCTTATAATTTTAGTTAACAAATATAATATACTTAGGAATCACTAAATTTGGTTCATTTCTCTCTATTCTGTTATAAAATCATAGATTTGTTTCATTTAGTTATGAAATTCTTATTTAAATTCTAATACTAAAGCAATAAAATAATTCAATTCTTTGAGAGATTGTTGCCATCAATCAGTTGTCGTCGTCTGCCATCTCTTCAGGCATTTCGTGAGGATTAATAATTCCCGGAACTGATAGTTGGATTCGACGCTTGTCTTCTTCCTTCTGCCTTAAGGAGGCCTCTCTTTCCTCGAGGAATAGATCGTTGTTGTCTTCGCCGGCGAACTCCTAATGCACACAAAGACAGACAAACCGTTAATTCAAGTGTCAGTGAATCAAATGGAGTGCAGTTGAGTGGAGACATACCCTAATCTGGACGAGAAAGTCTCGTAAGTGTTCCTTAAAGGCGGGCACGTCTTGGTCGAGGTTGAAGAAGCCCTGAACAGTGATCTTGATCTGGGCTTCAGTCAAGTGAGGGAACGCCGTCTTCAGCAGATTGGCTACAAATTCCTGAATGTATTGGATATTCGTCTGAGCGCTGGTCTGTACGGCTGGGTTCAAAGGACTGGTGATTTTGTTGGACTCGACTATATAGAACATATAGGCCAATATGTTGGCCTGCATTAGCAGTCCCGCCGTATGCGAAGTGTCGGTCACCACTGAAAACATGTGCTGAACAATGTCTGTATAGTAAGTTTGATAGAAACTCTGCATAACTGTCTCTTCAGTGCCAATGTTTTCGAGCAGTTTAAAGAGGATGGAGAGGCCGGTGTC
Organism: Medioppia subpectinata; assembly: GCA_905368565.1. Taxonomy (NCBI): domain Eukaryota; kingdom Metazoa; phylum Arthropoda; class Arachnida; order Sarcoptiformes; family Oppiidae; genus Medioppia; species Medioppia subpectinata. The sequence goes on from CAJPIZ010002129.1 coordinate 1,473, forward strand.
GGCCACGTTGCGCATCGTGTGCTTAAAGGCCCATATGATTGAGTCCAACACTAATTTGAATTGTGTGGGAGGGATGTTGAGGAGGGCTTGGAAGCAATGGGTCACCACTTGTTGCAACAGAAGGAAAAAATTGGTTCTGTGTTCAGGAAATTCCTGAAAGTCTTTGTTTATCATCTCTAGAGTGCATTCAAAGACGGCGTCAAATATTTTTGGTATTTCGGAAGTGATGTGATTCTGGAAACAAACCATTCATTAGAAACTGTTTAGTCTTTCACTCAAATGCAAAATACCTCTAATTTGCTGACAATTGTAGCCATAGTTGAGAGCACTTCTGGTTCTCGAGCTGAAGGCACAGAACATCTTTGATAATCGAGAAGAACCGCATCCAGTAATGGAGGGATGAAGTTGTCGAGCACTAACTGAGGATCTGTCGATCGCGAGACCCAACCGGTAATCAACTTTAATGTCTCCTTCTTAACAGTCCTCATGGATCTAATGAGTGGCTGTTTTGTCACCACTTCTCCGTTGAGAGCAATGGCGGCACTGATGTTCTCACTCATCACTTTGTATACGTTCAACATATCGAGGTATATGCGGCCCAATTGAGCCATATATGGGTGCCCTAAAGCCTTACACGCCCTCACATTTGTCTTTAATATGTTTCCCAACTGTTTAACGGCGTCCGGATCTTTAAGGACGTCCACATTCTTCGTCGCCTGATTTATGATGTCATCCCAGACCTGATTCGGTAGAAACATGTATTTCTCTATCAAATGCTCTTGAATTGATTGGTCGGTCTGAGCGCTTATCATATGTCCCACCGCTTCGTAAAACGTGTGGACCTATCAAACAATTAACACTTTAGAAAAACAATGGTTAGAGTAATCATTATAATGCCAGACCTGTTGCGGCTGAAGATCACATATAATAGTATTAATGTTTGTGAGGATCTCTTCGATGAAAGGCATCACTTCTCCGACCTGGACCTGAACGAAGTGTCGCCGACACTTCTGAGCGATCTTTATAAACGTATCGCACGCCATGTCCTGAACGCCTTCGTGTGTTTCTGTATTCAATATATAACATAATGTATAGTTTGTCAATACAATACAACACATGTGCCAAAACAAGGGCAGCACTCATACCGTGCATAAATTCAAATAACTTATTGACGACAGTTTTCAAGAACTTCCAGTGGGCTCTGAGAAAGCGCGGGTACTGTCCGACGACATACATGATATTGGATGCGATGATGGCTTTGTTGTCTTTACCCCTTTTCTGTTCACACAATCCCAAAAGATCTTTAATAACAGTGACTAGAAATCGTCGTTCGTCCTCTTCACTCATGGCACCGCTGATGGAGCCGATGGCCCAACACAGCGTGTTTAGGTTCCTCCACGACCACTCTGTGCCGTTCACCTGATTGTGAAGCTTTTCAGTCATTATGCGTTCGGTGTCCGCACAATCCAAATGAGTCAAATACACGAGAGTTTCTCTCATATTCTTATACAGTTGTATAGAGTCGGTGTCTTTCATGAACTCCCTGACCACTTCACCTTGCTCGTTCTCCACCACCAACACCTCCTCGGGTTTGGCCATTCGGCCGATCATTATGTACCGAATTTTGGTCAGAACTGATTGGTAGAGCTTTCGTCGCGGAGCCATTAGAAACGACTGTCCGCTCGAGCCGTACACGGAATGTGTCCTCAAAGCAGACGGTGACGAATGCATGAGCGGTGACTCGCGATACAGTTCTGTGGCCAATGCGCCCCAGTATTCGAGACATATCTTGAAGATCTCCACCTCATCTACTTCTGAGATAAGCAATAAGTAGTGCAGAGCACCCAATAATACGGTCTGAAGAGAGGTCTCCGTCTCGAGAAGCTGTGAGTGTTCTTTCAAGAATGTGCACAAAAAGAGGCTCAGGTTTTGGATCAGCTTCTGTTCGTCGTCCTGTCCGTTGGCGTAGTTGTCCTTAATGTTGGAGTTGGGCGCCAGCATCAGCTCCAACTGTGTCATCGTCGACGTGAACATCATTACAAACATCTCGTCATAAGTGATCGCTTTGACGGACGCTATTTCCGTCAGACACTTGAGCGTCACGTTTCGGAACATCGGAACGATTAGAAACTGTAATTCAAAAGCCATTAGTGGTCGGCATATAAGCCATTGTCACAACCAATTCGTACCTTAAATATGAGTGCATTTATTAGACCCGTTTCGAAGATATAGCCCAAAGGAATCCAATTCAAAAATCGCAATAATGTCTCTAAAGTGCACTGAATAAGAGTGGCGTTGTTTGAGTTCTCCATCACGAACTGACATAACGTGAACACTTCCCGGAACTGCTGACACATCGTGTCCTTTAGATGTTTGGCCTTTGCCTGAGTCATCTGACCCGACGAGAAGTCAAACACTTCCTCACTATCCGCACAATAAGACACAAAACAATCATTAAATGTGTATTCAATACACTGTTGTTTTGAGTGAACGCATACCTCAATAGTTTCAAAATAATCATATTATTCTGACAAAGACTTTCATTTGTTTTGGACGCGCCGCAGATGTCATCGATAAAGTTGGGCCACTTTTTAGGCCATTCTCTCTTCAATATCTGTGCAAAGAATGCAACATTAGTTTGAATACAAAAAACAACAAACAAATACCTGAACTAAAATCATATTTAATTTGTTTAAATAAACTCTTTCTCTGTCGAGAGTCGACGGATCGGATGAGGTCTTAATGATGAGACCGACGATGAATTTCTTGATGCCTTCGCATTGATTTTCGGGCAATACTTTCCATCGAGTTTTAATCAGATTCTCGAGGATTTGGAGCGCATAGTATTTGGTCTCCTGATTGCCGGAGAACTCGAGAATCGTGTCCACAATTTCTTGATGCCTTCGCATTGATTTTCGGGCAATACTTTCCATCGAGTTTTAATCAGATTCTCGAGGATTTGGAGCGCATAGTATTTGGTCTCCTGATTGCCGGAGAACTCGAGAATCGTGTCCACTCGAGTCCACGCGTCCGGATGTTCTTTAAGAGTGGTCAGTATCTCCTGAGCGACCCGTTGTTGAGCCCCTTCTCCGCCATACATACAGTTGACAACACTGTCTAACAAATTAATGTCCAATTTGTGACTGAAATCCAACAGTTTGTTCGCCTGTTCTGCCAATGAGTTCATCGGATTTCCATTTACTGGAGAAACACAGAAGTAAACAATCAATTGATATTCAATTCAAATCCAATTAATAGATGACAAGACTTACATTGCGTTTGACCGCAAAAGGCATTAACTGTTGGACTATTATTGATGGCATTCTTCATGCTATCAATACTGGCATTCATTGGCTTTGCAGTCAACTGATCCACAAAAGACATGACGATTACAGTGCGATTACAGGGCAATGGATAGGAGCACTCATACGATGTGATGAAACCCATACTACACGAGAGTCTACGGCCGGGCGCTCAGGGAGGCTGTACTGAGAAGAGCGCTGTGATCGCTGAGACTCAGGTCAGTCTCACAGCTAATCATCTCAAATTCAAGCCATGATTTCTCTGTTGTCATAAATTCACATTTTTTATATGCATTAAATATATACATCTATATAAAAAATGTTTAATACATAGCTATCGTGAAAGGGAGTGAAATAAAAAGTTTTTATGACTTTTGGGTTTTTTATTGTAATTTTAGTCTCACTTATATTCATATGTATAGCCGTTTTCATTTCTCCGCACAATTGCCCGTAAATCTTGAGCTCTGATTTATGGCTCGATTCACACATAAAAAATTCATTTCAAAAAATACACTTAAAAATATTTTTTATACCATAAAAATACAGGGCTTTTGTTTTCGGAGAACACTTTTGTTTTGAAATTTTAATTTTTCACTTAAATTGCATTTTCTATTCACTCTTTCACTCTTCAGGTTTGCCTCCCATTCCTGTCATCAAAATTTATGACCCAATTCTCAATTCCTATTGTCATTACATACGAGATGTAGTGTTTTTGTGACATTTTGTTTTATATTCTCGATTTCACGTATGAATGAACAGGTGTTGCAGGAGAGTCTGGTCATCCCGGGTTCGCACCTGCATCTGGTCTATCACAGCAGCTATAGCCAGGGCTACCTGTCCACCATCAACGTACAGCTCACCCCCTCATCCATACCCAAAAGCCTACGTCTAGTGCTCTTACGGATTGTCATCGAAGGCATACTGTTTGAGAAGACCTTCGAAGCGGATCCAGACATCAAATACACCTACTCTTGGAATAAACGGAATATTTATAAGCAAAAAGTCTATGGCATTACTGTTGCCAAAGGTTTGTTTGATTTGTATAATTGATCGCTTCATCCCTAAAACGAGAAGTTTATATTTTCCGGTCCTTTCCTTTTGTTTTCTACTTTCAGTTATAAATTATTTTGTGAATTGAATTTTGTTTGTATTGTTTTTTGCAGTGAATTAATTGATTTGTCTTTCCTTTCCATAGTGTTTGTCGGATATCAGTATAAGGACTGCAAACAAACGGTGTGGACAGCGCTGTCGACTACACTGCGGGGCTATGATATGGACATCTCTGAGTTCGGGTCCTGGAATCTGGACATTCATCACAGATATAACTTTCATGAGGGAGTCCTCCAGAAGGGCGACGGAACCACTGTTTTCTTCAAACAACAGCCAAGAGTTATATCGGTTTTGATGGGCAACGGTTTGCCACGGAATATGATTTGCGGCAAAGAGTGCAATGGTTTTGCCAGAGATAATCGACTCCTGGCGCCCATTGCGCTCACCAGCGGCCCCGACGGCAGCGTATATGTGGGCGACGCCAACCTTATTAGGCGTATAACACCCGACAGACAGGTGTACACTGTATTCAAGCATAAAAATCTCCGCAATTCATATCAGTATCACATTATGTTGAGCCCAATCGATGGTCACCTCTATATCTCTGATCCCGAGAGACACCAAATACTTAGAATTCACTCGTAATATAAAATCAATTGATTTATTCCTCTATAAATTACATTTGTTTTTAACATTTGTTTTTTCTGTACAAACCATCACAGACTGGACAAAGTGGAGGACCCGGAGAACAACCTGGACGTAGTTGTGGGCAACGGTGACCGCTGTTTCCCACACGACCCGCTCAAATGCGGTGACGGCAAACCGGCGCCCGAAGCGCGGCTCATATACCCCAAGGGTATGGCGTTCGCCACCGACGGCACCCTGTATTTCGCCGACGGAAACAGTATACGAGTTGTGGACAATCACGGCATCGTTCACACCATTATAAACCGGCGCCCGAAGCGCGGCTCATATACCCCAAGGGTATGGCGTTCGCCACCGACGGCACCCTGTATTTCGCCGACGGAAACAGTATACGAGTTGTGGACAATCACGGCATCGTTCACACCATTATTGGCGATCGGAATCATCAAAAACAATGGAAACCCATTCCATGCAAAGGCACTCTCGCTGTTAACGAAGTCAGTATTGTTTGCACAAAAACTCACTTTTGGCTACTTTTGTTTGATTCTCCGTTTGATTTAATCTTAATCGCATTTTTATTGTTTTAATTGACAGATCAAACTTCATTGGCCGACACACGTGGGCATCAATCCGTTGGAGGGCTCTCTATATTTCATCGACGATCATATGGTGTTGAAGCTGACACCCGACCGGCGAGTGATGGTCATAGCGGGCAGTCCTGCCTATTGTAAGACATCGGATGGCAATGATTTCAATAACCAAACGAATGGACGCATTAATAACAGCCATGAGATGGGCTTTTTTGCCAACTTTGCTTTCGGACCGACCGGTAAGTTATTGATCACTTGTTTTGTGTGTGTTTTTATTTTCTTTGTATTGAAATTTACAACAATAAAGAGGAGAAAAAACTAACTTTTGTTTTCGTTTTGTATTTAATTTCCCGAAGGAATCCTTTACGTGACAGAAGTGTCTGAAAGTGGCGTCAATAGAGTGCGAGCCCTCACACAAGACGGAGAGCTCATCCATTTTGCCGGCAAAAAGACTATTACGAGACACTCGTGTCCGGTCGAGATGTGCCGCGATATCAACGCCCAGAACTGTACCTGTGCTGTACCCCCGATGTCCGCACTCACCCCCAGCCCTAACGAGTTTGAGGTATGCGATTAGGATCTAGTTTAGTCTCAATACGTCTCTCTCTCTCTCTCTCTCTCTCTCTCTCTCTCTCTCTCCTGATCTTTCAATCACTAAAGAGTAAAATCGATTAGTTTTTTCATTTGTTTTATCTATTGAATTGATTTTCTTCTTGTCTCTCGTTTTTTGTCATGAATTGAATTGAATTTCAGGCAATTGTTTGCCATTCAATGATAGCATCCCTTACTTTGAAGGCGACGTTTGGGGAGAAATTATTTCACAACTTTTAGTTTTCATTTTATTTGTACAAAAGAGTTGTGTTTTTATTAATACAGGAATTGAATTGAATTTTATAAATTTGTTTTCTGCCGACAAATACCGGTAGGAATAAGATTAGGATATTTGCGAACAAATGGTATTACATTTCGTGTTTAAGTTAATTAAATATAAAATAATATATAAATACAATGAGAGAACAAATAATAAAATGATGGTAATTATGAGTAGTGTTAAGGAGGGGTCGCCGGCTTTTGAGAGACGGGTCCGTCGCCGACGTCAAACATTTCGGTCTCCTGTCTATTGAGGTTAAGATTTGTGAAATAAGTTTTCAAATCAGTTTTGATGTCCACGTCGTCCCACTCCTTCTTAAACCAATTGCTGTCTTTGATTTTGTCGATCGTATACCTCTTGCCTTCGTTCACAAGTATATTACGTACGAAATCTTGACATTCATTGGACACTTCGGGCGCTTCCGGCAGTTGAATGAAGTGATCCTTGTTTTTGGCGAATTGTTTCATTTCGTTGCCGTCGTTGGGATACCTCCCGAATAGCATCACATATAAGACAATACCAGAGCTCCTGAAGAATCCCATAGAAGACAACAATTAGTTTTCATTTCAGGAATTACCACAAGTAGTCCATTCATACCATATGTCAGCCTTTGTTGGCTTATATGGTTTGGCGCACAACAGTTCCGGTGAGGCGTATATAACACTCCCGCAGAAGGTTTTGCTCAGACATTCTTCGGCACTGATGTCTGTGATCTTATTCTTCTCGATTCTCATCGCCTTATCATATCTGAGACGACAACAGAAGCCGAAGTCGAGTATTTTGATCTCGTAGTTATCGCTTAACAGCATATTTTCACACTTGAGATCTCTGTGCGCGAACCCATTCTTGTGGATGTGCTCTAAGCCGCTGATGATCTGCTTATACCATCTGCAAGACTGGCCTTCGGGTATGAATTGGTGTCTAGAAATGTAGTCAAAGAGGTCTCCATTCGGATAGAAGTCCATCACTTCGTATAACCTTTCAAAACAAATGTAAAGTTTCTTTATTAGTGATTGAATAGGTTATCGCAATCACTATATCCTTACAATTGATCCGAGGGTTCTTCGAAGACATCGTAAAACTTGATGACATTGTGATGGGCGGGAAGTGTTCGCATTAACTCCAACTCCACTTTCAGAAACTTGTCTTTGAATTCGGGTGTCTGTCGTTTGGTGTCCACAATCTTAACGGCCATTGTTTTGTTATGTGTGCGCGACTTCGCGGTGTAGACCTTGCCGTACGATCCCTGGCCTATCTCCTCCAGATTGGAGTATCCCTTGTCCTCCAATACCTTCACTTTACCGGCGGTTAACACAAACTCTTTGTGCGGCGCGTCTGCCTTCTTCTCGGTCTTACTTAACGGCGATTTCCACCACTTCTTGTCCTCATCTTTCTTAAGAGGGGAATCACTTGTCTTTGGTTTCTCTTTTTGGCCACTCTTCGGATCCGCCGCTTTGAACAGTCCTTTGACCGCATTTTTCACAGTTTGTCCACTTTTCTCAGTTTGAGTCTTCGCGATCGGATCAGGTTTGGGCGGATTCACCGCTTTTTGTTTGTCACTCGCCTTAACTGTCGGTGTCTTTTGATTGTCACTCACTTTAGCCGACGGTGTCTTTAGACTATCATTCACTTTAACAGTTGGTTTCTTTTGATTATCACTTACTTTAACCGCCGGCGTCTTTGGATTATCACTCGCTTTCACTGTCGGTGTCTTTTGATTGTCAGTTGCCGTAAGTGTCGATATCTTTTGATTATCACTCACTTTAACTGATGGTGTCTTTAGATTATCACTCGTCTTAACAGTCGGTGTTTTTTGTTTGTCACTCGCTTTAACTGTTTGCGTCTTTTGGTCATCACTTACTTTAACTGATGGTGTCTTAAGATTATCACTCGCCTTAACGGGCGGTGCCTTTTGATTGTCACTCACTTTAACCGACGGTGTCTTTAGATTATCAGTCGCTTTAACCGTTGGTTTCTTTTGACTATCACTTTCTTTAACCGGCGGTGTCTTTGAATTATCACTCGCTTTCACTGTCGGTGTCTTTGGATTCTCACTCGCCTTAACTGTCGGTGCCTTTTGATTATCACTCACTTTAACCGACGGTGTCTTTAGATTATCAGTCGCTTTAACCGTTGTTTTCTTTTGATTATCACTTTCTTTAACCGCCGGTGTCTTTGGATTATCACTCGCTTTCACTTGCGGTGTCTTTTGAGTTGATTTTTTGGGCTCTTCCTTCGCTTTCTTGTCGTCCTTTTTCTTATCCATAGTTTTTTTTCTTGTAATTAATCCACAAATAAAATTCAAAATCAAATTGAAATCAGAATTTAAATCAAATCAATTCAAACAATACAAACAATACGATAAGTTATGTTTCAAACTAACCGTTATGTTTTAACTCAACCCATAGGGCAATACAGTGCTGTTGGCGCGCGACACACGCCTCGTCACCATAACTGCCTTAACGCTGACCAGTAATGGTGTCCTTCATATGGCCGACGCCGGGAACCTACGGCTCCTGTCGGCCGTGCCTTACATACCACAGCCGGACGAACAGTTCGAGTTTCAGATCGCTTTCCCCGACGGCCAGGAGCTGTACGTATTCAACAAATACGGTCAGCACACGACCACCCGGAGTATTATCACCGGCCGATCGCTCTATACCTTCCTCTACAACGTTAACACCAGTTTCGGTAAACTAAGTGCTGTGACGGACGCGTCGGGCAATAAGGTGTCGTTCATCCGCGACTCGGGCAACAGTTTGCACACCATTGAGACCACTCGGGGCCAGAAGTGTCGGGTGTTGACCAACAAACAGGGTTTTCTCGAGCAGTTCGTCAATCCGGACAATTTGACCACAAAGTTCGCGTACGACTCGTCCGGTCTGTTGGTCTCGCGGTCTGATTCCGCCGGACATTCATTCTTCTACTTCTACGATGGCAGCGGACGACTGGTTCGGTTCGTACGGCCGACCGGTGTGTCCACGGAATTGGTGTTTGACTTCAGCCATAACGGCGCTCACGTGTCGGCAGTGGACTCGTCGTCCGATTCGTCGCAAATCAAGACAACTATCGTGAAAGTGAGGGGCGAGTCGTTCAACACATACGAGAACGGCATCGAACTGAAGACATTTGTCCATTTGGACGGTTCGGTCGAAGTGGAGACCCCGTGGAGGGATGTGGTCTACTGGGAGGCGCAGCCGCACAAAGTGTTGCTGTCGTACCTCCCGGTTCAGGCCGGGATGTTCCCGGTGCTCATGAGGCAGACCACCACCAGTACCGCAACCATCACCTCCTCAGCCAACGTCCAGAAGCCGTGGATCGGCTGGGATTACGACGTGAAGTACAACCGCCGGTCAGACCGGGAGAGGAGTGTCGCTGCGGTCGAGCGGATACTCGTGATCAACGAAACACAGTTCCTGAGCGTTGAGTACGACTGGATCGCCAATCGGGAGATACTGTACAACAACTCTCGGCGGCCGTTCCTCTTCGTCCAGTACGACGACTCGTCCCGACCCGTCCAGTGGTTGCCCAAAGAGAGCCGTTTGCCGCTAAACATGATGTACGACCGGTTCGGCCGCCTCTCGGGCTGGCAGGAGGGCCAACACTCCGAGACCTACGGCTACGACCGTATGGGCCACTTGTCGGAGATCCGCTTCTCGGACACCACTGCCCTGAAGAACAGCTACGAAGACGGAAAGATGTCGCCGACGAAGATAGCGCTGCGAAGTGGCCGCAAGTACTTGTACTCCTACGACGACAACGGAGGTCTGCGGGCCATCACAACACCCAAAGGCACGAAACACTCGTTCCGATTGGAGGTGTCGTTGAATTTCTATAAACTAGTTTATACGCCACCCAATGGCGGCCCTCTCAACGCGTATGTGATATACATGGACTCAGAGCACCGGCCGGTGATGAAGACCTATCCGCAGGACTGGGGAAAAGTGCTGTATCTCTACAACAATCGCTCCCAACCGACGGAAGTGGTGTTCGGCGCCGGAAAAGTGGAGAAAGTGTACCACAAATGGACCGGACTTTTGGCCAAAGAGTTGTGGCAATACGAAGAGCAGCGGATTGTCTCGCAGTTTGAATACACGGGCGCTTTGCTCACCAAACAGTACCACCAGTTTGTCTCCGCGTATCTGCTCTCAAATCTGGTGTTTAGCTATCAATACGACTCGTTCTCGCGGTTGAAACTGCTGTCCACACGAGTCGGTTCCGTAAGTCTTCCGCCAATCGATTACGCCTACAATCAACGGACCGGACGTCTGGAGGCGATCGGCAACTTCCGGGTGTACGACAAGTCCCAGAACGACACCCTATTGACGGACGGGACGGCCAGCTATTCAAAGTCCTTCGACGCGTCCCATCTGTTGTTGCAGTTGTCGTTAGTNCGCCTACAATCAACGGACCGGACGTCTGGAGGCGATCGGCAACTTCCGGGTGTACGACAAGTCCCAGAACGACACCCTATTGACGGACGGGACGGCCAGCTATTCAAAGTCCTTCGACGCGTCCCATCTGTTGTTGCAGTTGTCGTTAGTGATCGCCGACAAAGAGGTGCTCCGTATGGACCTGTCCTACAATACCAACGGAGCGCTCATCCAATCGAAGACATTTATGCGCCATTTGGGCGCCGGTAAAGTGCGGGTCCAGAACTACACCTATGACGCCGACCAACAGTTGGTGGAAGTGATGGGAAGGGATCACTGGAAGTTCTCCTACGACGACAACACCAATCTGGCGACAATGCAATACATGGGTAATCGCATTGACATACTCTACGACAACAGCGACCGTATTGTCAGTTTCGGCGAAACCCCGTACGTGACGGACGCCAACGGGTTTGTGGTCCAGAGGGGCGAAGAGAGGTTCACGTATAACCCGTTGGGACAGTTGATGCGCGCCCACCGGCCCTCCCGTTATGATGTCAACTATATGTACGACTCTCGGGGCCGGCTGTCTGTCCGCAAAGACAGCTACAACAATGTCACGCAGTATTTCTACGGCGATATCTTGCGGCCACATCTGGTCACACATATGTTCAACAACGCCGACGGACGCGTCACCACTATTATATACGATGACCAAAGTGTGCCACTCATGACACAGGTATGTATTGCCAACGAACCTATGAACCACATAATTCATGGCTGAATTGTGGTTAAAACTAAAATGAATTAATTTTCAATGTATCTCACATTAAGGTAAATCATGAAGTCTTCTACATAGCGTGCGATCAAATCCGAAGTCCACTACTAGTGCTCGACCACAGGGGAGAAGTGGTAAAGGAGGTGCATAGGGGGCCATACGGTCACGTGCTCTTCGACTCCAACCCAGCCTTTTATTTGCCGATCGACTTCCAGGGAGGGATTCCCGACCCCCTCACAGGCCTTATCCACTTCGCCGACAGTCGTGTCTATGACTCGTTGGTCGGCCAATGGCTGACACCCGACTGGGATCGGCTCATGTCGGACCTGAAGGACCCGCAGTCACTGCACGCCTACCGTTTCAATCGCAACGACCCGATCAACGCTCCGGCGGACGAGCGCTGGAAGATGTCTGATCTGAACAAATGGATCCACAATCAGGGCATCGACTTGTCTGCCTTTGACATCGGTTTAGTCAGTCTGTTCAACGGCTGCGGTGGCGGCGGTGATGATGACCGCGATGTCGATGACCAGCGGTCGCCGCCGCCGACGACGAAGCCGTCGCACGCCTTAAATTTGCCAAAAGTGTCGGCGCCTGCGCTGCCCATTGTCTCGGGCTTCGCCTGCGGTCTCCAGAGGACACTCAACAACTTCCGGATGATATCCAGTGTCGATAAATCAAAGGCATGTGTTATTGTCGTATATCATTGGATCCAATGCTGAAAAGCGATTATTAATTTGACATTTGAATTGACATTTTTAGGTGAAATCCGAAGACCTCTTCGAGTCGATCCAAACGAATAAGATCTCCAGCGAAAGCGTACCGTTCGGTAACGGCATAAGTGTGTCGCGAGTGGGCGGACACGCGGTGGTAATGTCGGCGCCGGACGCGGACCCCATCCGGAAGGATGTGTTCACACAAATACTAAACAACACTTATTTACTTGACTTGCATTTCGTGATCCACGGAAACGATGTCTTCTATTTCGTGAAGAACAACACGTGGAGAGTGGCCGACGATCTGACACAACTGCAACGGCTCAGCACTAGTGTCAACACTACTGTCCACGAGAACAAGGCTGAGGACCAGAAGGGCGGCGGACATCAGGTCTGCATTCATTTATATTGTCTGCACAATTGTGTCTAATTTTTAACGTATTTTTGGGTTTTCTTATATTTAATACTATTATAGTCTGTGATTCCTTTTGCACTTTTTCCTCACTTATTGGGATTAATTTAATTTCACACAAATTGTGGCCACAAATGTTCTCTCTCTCTCTCCACGTGTTGTTCTTCACGAAATAGAAGACATCGTTTCCGTGGATCACGAAATGCAAGTCAAGTAAATAAGTGTTGT
>CAJPIZ010002131.1:3302-14430 GCA_905368565.1 Medioppia subpectinata
AGTAGTGTTAGATATACCCGGAACGAAGGGGCGTGGCTTATTTTTAATTAATATTAATTAAAAAAAGCAAGAGATAGGTAACAATAGCGGCGATAGTACTGTGTTTGTACTATTTTTAAAGCATTAGCGTATAGATAGTTTAGAAAATAATACGCATTAAATTAATTAAATTATAAATTTAATAAAACACCACTTTAAATTTTAGATTAATAATAACTTATAGTTTAAAAGTTAATTAACAATTAAAGCGCTGGGCTATTAATAGTTGTCATAAATTATAACATACATCAATAATATAAAGTTTAAATATAAGATTTAATTAGAATTAAACATTTTAAAACTTATAGTTTAAAAGTTAATTAACAATTAAATAATCTGGGCTATTAATATTTGTCATAAATTATAACATACATCGATAATATATATTGTTAGTATAAAATTTAATTAGAATTAAATATTTTAAAACTTAGTTTAAAAGTTAATTAACAATTAAATAATCTGGGCTATTAATATTTGTCATAAATTATAACATACATCGATAATATATATTGTTAGTATAAAATTTAATTATAATTATACATTTTAAAACTTATTCATTAAAAGTTAATTAACAATTTAAGCTCTGGGCTATTAAAATTTTTCATAAATTATAACTTACATTGATATTATATAGTGTTAGTATAAAATGTAATTATAATTATACATTTTAAAACTTATTCATTAAAAGTTAATTAACAATTTAAGCTCTGGGCTATTAATATTTTTCATAAATTATAACTTACATTGATAATATATATTGTTAGTATAAAATTAAATTAAAATTAAACATTTTGAAACTTATAGTTAAAACGATAATTAAAACTTAACAGTAAGTAATTTTGAGTGTATAATTGTGAGTTGAGGCAGGAGTAACAACAGTTATTGCACAGAATGTCTCCCTCCTATTTCAACAGCTTGTGTAGCTAATAAAAAGCGCGTTACTGCGCATTGCTGCGCACGCAACTATGAGCGAACCAATAGGAAACGAGGGCAGGGCTTAGCTAACGGCACAAAGCGAATACATATGCATGGCGTACGAGCACTCCATAGCCATTGCTTCATTGTATACTCTCCTCTCCTTTAGGTGAGAGCTTACACTAGAAATTTTGGACAAAATAGTGTTTTGTCCAAAGAATTTTTTGTATTTTCGTGAGATTTTGTGCACAGTTTTGTCCACAGCTAAGGGTTTTGTCCACAGTTATAGATTTTGTCCACAGTTAGAGGTTTTGTCCACAATTTTAGTTTTGTATACAGTTTTAGCTTTATATTTAGTTTTGGACAAAATAGGTTTCGTTTAAAATTTTAGTTTAAATTTTAGTTTTTGTCCACAGGTTTACTTTTACTTTAGGTTTTGGACAAAATAGGTTTTGTCCACAAAAATGGTTATAAGTTTTAGTGTTGGACAAAAATAGGAAACTTTTTATCAATATTATTAATTTACGTTTTGGAAAAATATATTAAATTTTATGTTTTAAATGTCTTAGATATAATAATATTTGTTCATCTTATTTTATACTAAGTTTTTAATGAAAATCTATTTATAAATTCATTGTAAGAGAGAGAAAAAGAAAGATAGTAATTGAGTTCTATATTATTTTTACTGCATAAAAATTTGTAATCGTATTGAACAGGAAATTATTTATTTGACAATTATTTAAATTTATAATTTTAATTTAAGCTCTGGGCTATTTAAGTTTATCATAAATTATAACATAAATCGTTATTATATATTGTTTATAAAGAATTAAATTAGATTTGAACATTTTATAACATATAATTTATCAAATAATCAACACTTTATTAAAGCTCTGGGCTATTAAAGTTTTTAAAAAATTAATTATAACATATATTGTTAATATATATTGTTATTATAAAATTTAATTAGAATCAAACATTTTATAACTTATAGTTTAAAAGTTTATTAACAATTTAAGATCTGGGCTATTAAAATTATTAATAAATAATAACTTAAATAAATAGTACAAATTGTTAGTATAAAATTAAATTAAGATTAAACATTTTATAACTCATAGTTTAAAAGTTAATTAACAATTAATACTCTGGGCTATTAAAATTGTTTATAAATTATAACTTAAATAAATAGTACAAATTGTTAGTATTAATTTAAATTAGAATTAAACATTTTAAAACTTATTAATTAATAATTAATGAACAATTAAAGCTCTAGGTTATTAATATTTGGCAAAAATTATAACATATATCGATAATATAATTTGTTAGAATAAAATTAAATTAAAATTAAACATTTTAAAACTTATTCATTAATAGTTAATGAACAATTAAAGCTCTGAGGCATTTATATTTTTAAAAATTATAACATATATTGATAATATAAATTGTTAGTATAAAATTTAATTAGAATTGAACAGTTTATAATTTATAGTTGAAAAGCTAATTAACAATAACAGCTCTGGCCTATTAATATTTGTAATAAATTATAAAATACATCGATAATTGTTAGTAAAGCATTTAATTAGAATTAATCAATTTATAAATTATAACTCATTAAATAAATAATTGTTATATTATAATATAGTTGTGAATTAAGGTAGTAATAAAAGGGTCTAAATAGAAAACGTGTTATTGCGCATTGCCGCGTGCGCAACTATTATGCGAACCAATAGGAAATGAGGGCAGGGCTAAGCTACCGGTTGTGAATGAATACATATGCATGGCGTCCGAGCACTGCGTTGCATTCATTCATTGTATACTCTCCTCTCCTTTAGGTTAAAAAGCTTACATTAGACATTTTGGACAAAATAGTGTTTTGTCCACAGGTTTAGCTTTTGTCCACAGTTATAGGTTTTGTCCACAGTTATAGATTTTGTCCACAGTTATAGGTTTTGTTCATAGTATTAGTTTTGTCCACAGTTTTAGTTTTATTTTAAGTTTAGGAAAAATACGTTTTGTCCACAATTTTTGATTTTGATAAAATAGTTGTGTTGTCCACAGAAATAGCTATGATTTAGTTTTGGACAAAATAATTGTTTGTTTACAATTTTAGTTTAAGTTAATGACAAAATTGTTTTTATCCACAATTTTGGTTTAACTTTATGTTTTAAACAAAATAGGTTTTGTTCACAGTTTTAAATATATTTGTTATAAAGTTTTGCATAAAAAGTTTTGTCCACAGTTTTAATTTTGTATATGTGTGTAAATTCATAGACAAATAGTTTATGCTTGGGACTTAATTATTAATTTTAACATTTTTAAATTGTCTAAATGAACAAATAATAAAATATCGCATACAATAGTTTAAATGTTGTAACGTTTTGTCATGTCAATTTTCCAAGAAAAATATCAATAGTACTATAGTAGTGCTGTGCTGATCATATTTATATATAATATAACTAATTATTAAAAGATATGCCACTTATAATTTAGTCACCAACCAGACATGTCACAATTTATTCATCATGAGATTGTTAGCGATGCACAGACATATAGTAGGAAATTTAAAACTTATAGTAAAAACGTACAGATACATTTATACTATGATACAGAAAGTAAAAATCTTGATTTATTATTTATTATAAACGAAATAAAACGTGTTTTAGAGGAAATATTCAATACAATATTGAATGAATTTGATAATAAAGATATGATTCGTATTTCCATAAAAAATATAGAACTCGATAACGAAATTTTTATTCCTTTTCGTGAAAAAGAGACTTTTAGTATTAATCTTTTAACAAATGAAATCATTAAAGTGAGTCAAAGCAAACGTGAATTTTTATTAAACGGATTATTGGAAGTTAATGTAATTGTTGTGCGCGTTCCAGTAATTGGAGGACGATATTCTGTACAGTCATATACTAACATTGATTCGTGGAGAAGAAATTCAAATAAAGTTATTCCTGTATTAGGCGATGGAATTTGTTTGGCTCGCGCAATAGTATTATCAAAAGTATACGCTGATGGTCTCAGAAAATTAAATTGGCGACGTTATCGTGAAAACACAGGTAATATACAAACTTTAAAAGCTTTGGACTTGTGTCAAAAAGCAGGCCTAAATTTGAATTCATTAGGTTTTTCATATGATTGCTTTGAAAAATTTCAAAATGCACTTGGAAATGAGTATCAACTTATTGTTGTTTCTCCACCAAAAACATTTATTTTTACGGGGCAATTTGCAGACAAACAAGTATATGTTTTAGTTATAAATAATCATGCAGATTGTTTATTATCAATAAAAGCATTTTTGAAATGTAATTATTTTTGCAAAACATGCCTCAAAGGATATATGAGTTTATTAAACCATCGATGCGAAAGTATATGCAAATATTGTTTCTCGACAAATAAATGTATAGAGGAATCAAACATTGATTGCACAAAATGTAAAAGGTATTTTGTTTCAAAAATATGTTATGACAATCATATTAAAACAAAATTGTGTGAAAAATATAAATATTGCAAAGATTGCAAGAAATTATATTCACAAAAGAACCATTTATGTGGTAAACAAAAATGTCCAAATTGCAAACAAATGGTTTCACAATCTTACCATGAATGTTATATTACACCAAATAATAAGGAAGAAATAGAAACAGAAGATAGTAAAATTAAAGTTTTTGTGTTTTATGATTTTGAAAGTTTTATTGAAACCACATTAGAAGGAAATAAAATACATCGCCCCAATTTATGTTGCATTCAAGTAGTTTGTGATAATTGTTGGAATAGCGATTTAAAAACTAAAACAAGTAAATATTGTCAACTATGCTGCGGTGAATCAAAAGAATTTTCTGGTACTCAATGTGTTGATTTGTTTTTAAGTTATTTATTTGATGATTTAAATAATAAATTGAAACAAATTAAAATAAACACAAAATTAAAAAATGACATTAAAGTTAAAGTAATTGCTCATAACAGCAAAGGATATGATTGTCAGTTTATCATTAAATACTTTTTGAAAAATAATGTAAAACCTAAAATCATTAAAAAAGGAGCTAAAATATTATCTTTAAGTTTTAAAAATTTCAATTTCATTGATTCATTATCGTTCCTGCCCATGCCTTTAAAACAATTACCAAAAACATTTGGTATTAATAATTGTGAAAAAGGAGACTTTCCACATCTATTTAATTTACCTGAAAATTGGTTTTTAGTATTGGATACATTGCCACACATAAATTATTATCAAATAAATCTAAAAAGAGTTGACGAAAGATTGAATTTTATTAAATGGTATAACAATAATAAAAATAATAAATTTGATTTTCAAATAGAATTAACAAAATATTGTAAAAATGACGTAATTATATTAATGAAAGCAATAATGATTTTTAGAGATCTATGGAAATCTAATTTTGGAATTGATTGCTTCACACGATGTATAACACTGGCGCAAAGTGTGATGGAAGTTTATAAAACAAATTATCTCAAACCTTTAGAAATTGCAATTGTTCCATCAAAAGGATACGATCATAAACGTAATCAATCCTATATAGCAAATGCATGGTTAGACTATATGCAAACTCAACGTGAAAACCAAATCCTACGCGAATATCGCCTATATAGCTATTTTGCCGATGGATTTATTCAAGAAACAGGAGAAGTATTTGAATTTTATGGATGTTTATTTCACGGGTGTTTATCATGCTTCCCCAGTTTAAGATATCAAACATTTAATCCTATATCAGGTCACAATATGGATGAACTATATAAAAAAACAATTAGTAAAGAGAATTTTTTAAAATTAAAATTTAAAGTCACAACAATTTGGGAATGTCAACTTAAAAATATGATAAATCAATGCGTCACAATTGATTCATATTTTAAAAATCATAAACGACATTACAATTTATTAAAATATAATCCGCCTTTATTTCCGCGAGAAGCTTTTTACGGCGGCAGAGTTAATGCTAGTAAATTATATCACGAATGCACAGGTAATGAGAAAATATATTATTATGATTTTACAAGTTTGTATCCGTATGTTTGCAAAAAAGAAAAATTTCCTATTGGACACCCTAATAGAATTACAAATTTTGAAAATAATTCAATCGATGAATATGAAGGCTTAGTGTATTGCATAGTGACACCGCCGCAAAATTTATATTTCCCAATATTGCCTGCAAAAATAAACGGAAAATTAGTTTTTACTTTATGCTATAAATGTGCCGAAAATTATTCATATATATGTAATCACAATGAGGAGGCTAGGCAAATTCTTGGTGTTTGGACTACCCCTGAATTGAAATTATCAGTACAATATGGATATACTATTAAAAAAATTTTTGAAGTATGGCATTTTGAAAATACACGAAAAATTGATGAAAATTGCGGTTTATTCTCACAATTTGTTAATGATTGTATTAAAGGCAAAGTGGAAGCAAATGGATGGCCCCAAAATGTCATAAATGATCAAGAAAAGCAAACATACATTGATGATTATTACGCTAAGGAAGGAATCAAATTAGCTATGAATGAAATTGAATCAAATCCAGGAAAAAGAAATACATTTAAATTAGCAATTAATAGTTTTTGGGGAAAATTTGGTCAAAATACCTCCTTACTTCAAAAAGTTGAATATCTCTCATCGCCCGAATTATTTTTTAAATTACTTAGTGATAATTCAATAAGTGTTGATGACGCATATTTAATTGGAGATGAAATGCTTCAAGTTAAGTATAATAAAAAAAGTGATTTTCGAAAAGAAAGTAATTGCTCAAATGTTGTCATTGCAGCATATGTTACATCTTATGCCAGATTAAAATTATATAGATTAATTAATAAATTAGATAAGAGATGTTTATATTATGATACAGATTCTGTCATTTTTGTTGCCAATCCAAATGATTACATTCCTGAAATTGGTGATTATTTAGGCAACTTAACAAATGAATTATCTACCCCTTCAGAACCAAATGCTTACATTACAAAATTTCTTTCATGTGGCCCGAAAAATTATAGTTACGAAGTTTATTACCCTAATTGCCAAAAATATGATTATGTTGTTAAAGTTAAAGGTCTTTCGTTAAATTTTCAAACTGATTTAGTAATTAATTTTAACTCAATGAAAGATATTATTGATAAGTATATTGTGTCTAATACTTCAATTATATTAGTACCTCAAAATAAGTTTATGATTAACAAATATAACGATATAATTTCAAAAGAATTAACTAAAACTTTTCAATTAGTTTACGATAAGCGCATGCTAACAAATGAATATACAACATTTCCTTTTGGTTATAAAATTTAGTAATTATGTGTTTGAATTTAAATTAACATTTGTTTACTTTCATAGTTTGTTTTCAATAACTATATCACAGAATCAGTTATAAATTGACTTTGATATAAAATCAACGACACATCAAAGTTGGTTTCATTTGCCTATAATAGACGTATTCTCAAAACGACTACACAACTTCCTGAAAATTGATTCATATAATATTGAAGCCATGGACAACTGAACACAATTACACGCACAGCAGTATTCCTCACAAATGCATGAAATTCACTGGACAACTCTATGCGAAATGCACAGAATTTTAATCTATTTAAAACAAATTTAAACAACTTATTTAAGTAATAAATTTTATATTTATATTTTAATTATATTTAATATTAATTAAGTGCTTTGTAATGACCATAATCTTTTTGATGAATACTTAGTGCTTTAAATAAACATTTCATTTAAACATTTATTTATAATTATACATCATTTGTAACAATGACGTCGATCATACAAGATCTAAAATTTAAACACCCGTTTACGTGTACGATCAGCGGTATGACTAGTAGCGGCAAAACTGTAACAGCACGCCGTCTATTGGGAAACTGGAGAACGTTAATCAACATTGAAACCGATGTTTTGCGCGTGCTTTGGTGTTATGGCCAGTGGCAACAACACAAACCTATTCCAAATGTTAATATATTATTTATAAATGGGCCGCCAAGTGCCGAAATAATTGATACATTTAAACCCCATATAATAGTTTTGGATGATTTGATGGAAGAGTTAAAAGACGACAAACAACTTGCAAATTTATTTACTCGCGAATCGCATCACAAAAATATTAGTGTAATATTTATTGTTCAAAATATTAACATCCAAGGACATGTCATGCAAACTCTCAAGCAAAATACTCACTACGCTTTTGTAATGAAAGGTATTCATTCCGCTCACGAAGTGGCGACAATTGGACAAAAATGTTACACAGGACAAGTGCCTCAACTTAGAAAAGTATTTAAAACGGCAACACGCAAACCGTATAGTTATTTGTTGTTTGACTTTCATCCAAATACGTGCGATAAATATCGATTAAGGACACGAATCTTTCGAGAAGAATTACCGCGTAATATTGCCAAATATCATAGTTTTGCGCCGATATATTTTGAATTATGAAACGAAAATAAACAACTATGGCACCAACACCAGCTGTATCATCAAAACGAAAACCGAAGAAAGCGAATCCGAACCTTGTCTCAAACTCGTTAAAGACAGCATTGCCTTATTTGAAACAAATATCAAGTCTACCAACAAAATCACGACAAATTGTACTTGAAGATTTGGCCAATAAAGGAGACCAAACATCGTTCAATGCCATACGTGAAATTGCGTACAATACTATCAAAGGCAACGTCAAATTGAAACCGCAGCAGGTGAAGAAACTCAAGCGTCACCAACACATCTTATCTGGATTTTGTTGTAAAAAAGCTAAAAAGTCCAAAAAACGTAGAGGACAACTGATTGCGCAAAGTGGTGGATTCCTACCAATTCTTTTACCTACAATCGCCGCCCTCATTGGAAGTTTACTTAAAAAATGACTGACCCAAAATCTATGGTTATTTTACCGTACGATCTCAATAATTCAGACCAAGACATGGACTCGACGCATGATGGACGGACAACAGAACTTAGCGTCTCGGCTCTGCCTTCCACTGATCCCGATATTTCAATCATACCTACGGGACAGCCCATGCAACCGCCTCCGCCTTTATCCGGACCTCCTGCCGGTCCATCTCGCCGTCAAAATTCATACGAGCGCCAAGTCCAAGCAAATATTAAAACAATCGAAAACAAACAAATCCGAATGCTTAAGATTGCTTTATCGTTGGCAAGAATTGGTGCATTTGATGATGATTTACAAATACGTCGACCTGATGGATCATATAATAAGTACTCAAACTTGGCTCATTTGTTGAACATAACTCAAACAAACGTACGAACGCCTGCAGGGTATGATGATTTAATATACCAATTGAAAGAGGCTTCAATCAATCCAAAGTTAATTGTAAACGAAATTATTAAAACACAATTACTTAAAAACGAACAAAAATCTGTGGAAACGTCTACAGATTTTCCTCAAAACTTTGGACGTAACGAGATTGGAACTTTACCTGAGACAACAACTCGAGATTTTGGTACGTCCCCTGATAATTTATACCGAGACACTGGTACTTTAACAGATACAAATACACAAAACAAGTCCACATCAACTCACAAATATATTGGCGACGGCGACGTCATCACAATTCCTGCTCGCAATCCAAAAAGACAAAAAGATTTCAAGTTAACCGATTTATCATCACGTAAGCGTCCAATTGGAAACGATATTTTCAACGAACCAGATAACAAAATTCAGAAAATCGGATGGCAGCAGCCATCAGATGGTGAAACATCAAACGAATTGGACGAATATTTAAGTACTTTACCAACATCGAGTCACAATACTTGGGAACAACCAGAAGATAGCAATGATGACTGATTTGGACCATTTGTATTACACCCCGGCTCTTAATTCATCGTTTGGAGGAGTGAATCGACTTTACAATAATTCAACAATTAATCACCGAGATGTAGTTAATTATCTGAAACACCAAACAACTTATACACTGCACAAACCTGCGAGAAAACGTTTTCCACGAAACAGAATATACGTCACGTATATTGATGAGCAATGGGAAGCGGATATTGTTGATATGCAACAACTTTCTCGACAAAACAAATCTTTTAAATATATTTTAACTGTAATCGACTCGTTTTCGAAATACCTATTTGCCATTCCCTTGAAAACAAAAACTACTCTTGAAGTTATTGCTTCATTCAAAGCAATTTTTAAACATCGAAAACCTAATAAATTACGTTGCGATAAAGGACGAGAATTTGATAACACCATTTTCCGGCGTTTTATGTCGCAAAATGATATTACATTTTTTACAACAGAAAATTCAACAGTAAAGTGTGCTATTGTTGAGCGCGTTAATCGGACTTTGAAGGAAAGAATCCACAGAGTTTTCACATTCTTAAAAACTAACAAATGGATCGATTTTCTACCTGCAATTGTTGACTCATATAACAACAGTAGGCATCGATCTATACAAATGGCCCCCAATGATGTTGATAAAGACGATGAAAAAGAAGTGTTTAAAAATTTGTATGGCGTATATTCATTTGCGGATATTGTCAGCAAACAACCAAAATTTAAAGTTGGAGACACCGTGCGAATAAAATACGATATTTCTTCTTTGGAAAAGTCGTATTATCCGCTTTGGTCTGACATCGTCTACACTGTTGTGAAGGTGTTGCCTAAACTCGGTATCCCTCAGTATATTGTCGACTTGGACGGTGAACAGTTGAAAAGGCGTTTTTATCCTGAAGAATTGCAAAAAGTATTTGTGGACAAGGATACACTGTATCGTGTTGAGAAAATCATATCGTACAGAACACGTAACGGAACGAAAGAAGCACACGTTAAATGGATGGGGTATCCTGCAAAATATAATCAATGGATTCCAGTGACACAAATTCAAAAGTGAACAAACATTTCGCCGACATTCTATTATTTACCGCACAGTTGGTCATAATAATTATTGTTGTTGGGGCTAGTATTTATAATCTTTCAAAGCATAACGGTGATACCAATATGTGGACTGCACTACTATCGTCTTGCATTGGATATATATTACCGAATCCGAAACTAAAGTTTACAAACACATTAAATGAAAATCGCGCATAAAGTTATTGCATTGTGTTTATTTTTATCACTATTGTTCGCATATTACACTAATATGGATAACTTTTACGTCGATTTGGAATCCAATGTTATGGTAACTGAACCTC
>CAJPIZ010002132.1:0-14428 GCA_905368565.1 Medioppia subpectinata
TTGCTGGGCCCACCCTTCTGTTTTTGTACCGCACTTTGAGAGGGATTTTGTATTGTTTTACGTAAGTTATTATAGAGGGAGAGACCGACCACATGAACACCAATAAGTCCATAACCAATTGAGTTATATTTGAACTTGGATTTCATTTGATTAGACACTATTTTATGACAATATATTGATAAAAATAATTTTAGGCAATTTAAAGCCAAATATATGAAAATATGAAAAGTTTCCTCACTTCTGAAACCGGCACTTATTTGAACTCTTGTGCCGAGTGTTAGTCATTGACAAAAATGGTTTGCTTTGTGGAACCCGTGCTGACATCTAGTGATAAGTCTTTTGCATTAAAATTCACAATTTAGACAATATTATAACAAGATTTTAATCACTAGATGTCAGCACCGGTTCCACAAAGCAAACCATTTTAGTCAATGACTAACACTCGGCACAAGAGTTCAAATAAGTGCCGGTTTCAGAGGTGAGGAAAATTCCTGTTTTGATACATGGCTTTAAAATCGACCCCAAAGTCAAACCTTAATAAGCGGTCATTTTTATAAATATTTTATTACATGTTTCCCTAATCACTAGATTTCAATAATTATTTCATACAAAAAACTAGACATATGGAACTTTATCTTACCTTTTACAGATTTGACCTAGCTCTTCTAGTTTGGGAGTAATAACAAGCCTAAATTTTAAGTTTGAAACTGTTATATGATATAACTTATATCAATCGATGTATAAGTGATTTGGTTTTAAACTATGGTTAAAATTTAATAAAACTTTTAATTAAAATATTTAGTATAAGAAATAAGTTATAAATCAATTATAATATTAATATTAAATATATTTCTCTATTATTTAACAAATAAAAAGATTAATGATTATTCCGTTATTAGGATTTAAAATAATACTTTTGTTTATATTTAAAAAATAGTTAAATTGTTTAACAATTACTTAATTAATATAATAATATAATAAATATTCATATCATACTTAAGATAAAAATTACAACTAAAATAATTAGTTTAAAATATAATAATATATTTATAATAATAGAATACAAATTCATTATAACGTTAATAATTGATAACTAAATTTGGCATTTGATTGCATTTCAAAATAAATGGTTATTAATTGGTATCTAATTGTTGGAGAGTTTATCCACAGCCGTATCCATTGCTAGTCATAACCGGTTGAGTTCACAGGTGTCCGTGTCGTCCATCAGTAGATTCACATCACAATTGTTGCCCCGAATCGATGCAGACATCGAGGAATTGGAGCTATAAGTGTGCGAAACAAACGCATCACAAATCCATTGCCAAAACAATTAACTAAATCTATTCAACGCATACCTTAAAGAAGCGGAACTTTGGGGCTTAACTTTGAGGAATTTGCCAGAATTGGTGTCTATACGAGTGACGAGTTTCAATGATTTGGATTTGGGTTTACGGTATTTGAGATTTGATGTATTGGTTCGCATTTTGTCCATTAGATTCATGGAATCCCTGGTGTTCTCAATGGGAGCGATGGAGATGTCGCGAACGGCTCTGAATTCGCCGCAATTGTTTAAGTGCTCGTTTTCCAGACGGAAAAAGTTCCACACAAAACGACTGTTCCGTAAATATATTAGTTATTTGTTTAATAATATTAACTCATTGTTTAGTTTTTGTCGTTTACCGAAACAACTCGAGCGGCGCTAATATAGAGGTGACGATCTCCGAGTGAATCACTCCCACCTCTTTCAGTGACACCGATAGCGTCCATCCGAAGCGCAGGATTAGGTCTTCGATGATCGCGAAGTAGTAATAGTTGGGCGACGAGTAGACGATCTCTTCGCGCAGAAACGGGTACTCTTTGGACGGAGAGTTCGGGTCGAATAGACCCCAATCCATCTTCACGTCCCACACGTATGTATAGCACGCGTTCACAATCATTGATATAATCCATAGATTAAAGTATGGATTGGAGAACGAGTGGTCGTAATCGTCTGAAAACGAGAACATTTATTAAATAAGTTTACCATTAATTGAATCAAATAACTAAAAGCACTCACTTGTGGTCATAACAGTGAGCGTTGAGAATATGACCACAAAAAAAGTGGTCGAATATTTGCCGGCATTGACCACATGTGGGAAAAGGCCTCTCCTGTCGTCTTTGTAACGGCGCAGACACTGTGCGAACCGAAACCACGCCGGAAGACATGCCACGAATGTGCGGATCAAGAGATCAGTTGTCGTACTCGTTATACAACAGTCGGACGACGTCTCTGTTGTGTGAAAAACAAAATTTCCATTTAATATATGACAACAAATTGAATGGAAAAATATTATTCAAATAAAATGATAACATTCTTGTTGTTTAACACTTGACTAATAAAAGGCAATCGACTGACGGATTGATAGATAAATATTTACCAAATTCTTTGTGAGATGTAATCGTATAGAAGTTGAAATAATAACAGATTAGAAATTCAAAGTCCTGAAGAACGGGAACTATTGAGTTGAGCTGATCCGCGAGCCAGAAGTCGGCGAACTCGACCTTTACAAACGGCGCTCTGATTACCCGAATCTATCATATCATCCAAAATATGTCAAAATCAATACAATTGATAACATATTTCTAATATCGTTGAGAATGCATACCAAGACCTTCAGGAGCCAAAACCTGGCGCTATGTCTTAGAGTTCGCGTCGGATTAATCATAAATAATACCATAAAAAATACCAAAAGCAAAGGAAAGAGATTCGCGTTTATCGATAAGATATTGGGTGAGAATAGATAAGAGAGCACTGATAGCGACCACAACACAGCAAATATGGCGGCGATCTCGAAGAAGTGCTGTTCAGACAAGTGGTCCCTCGGATCCAATTCAAAGATCAATACGTGATTCACACCAGACGTTCGCCAACCGTAGACATTGATTCCGATCATAAATAAAAACACAATTATCATAAGCGGACCGCGGAATAGACGGACCACTACTGGCCACTCGTGTCCCAACTCAACCAACATCGCTGTTCACAGAAAATACTGTTGTTATCGTTTGCAATGAAAACAAGTGATTAGTAAACAACTCACAAACAATCATAACGTTAAATAAGAGGACAACGAACGCCCCCAAGAATATTCCCACTCTAAATGTGGTCCAAACGGATTGGTGTGCATTAAGCGGCGGAACTCGCAATCGTTTCATCGCCTTCTGTCGGTCGCCGGACTCCAAGTGAGTGGTGAAGAGGTTTTCGGTCTCCAACACCAACTGATTCACCTCATTGTTTGTGTAGAAGTGGGAGACCTCAACATTGGTCTGACGCCACTCCAGACCCGAGTTTGTGTTCAATAGTTTGTCATGTTTTTTGAGAATTTTGCGAAAACCCGTAAAATTAAGGTTTTGATAGTTTTGCAGTAAAACGAGTGCCAAATAAAACTCAGAAAAGGCTAGTTTGAGATCATGTAGTTTTCGGCTCACTTTCCTATCGATGTTCAGCCGATCGTTATTTTCATTGATTACCTGCCGATCAAACAGACCAAACAGTTTGTCGTCCTTTTGCTTCATTTTGTCTTTGCCTTCAAATGCAAAACAATACAAAACTTTTAATAATATATTAAAAATAAGTATTTTTATTCTTTATGTTTAAGAACTTCTTTGTTCAGCAAAACAGATAATGAATGAGATTTTAAACTTGATATCAATGCCAACAACTAATTGTTGTTTTGTGGGGACAGTGGGTGTCATTGGACTCATAGATATCATACCGTTTTGCCTTAAATGTTGACTGGAGTTGAGCTCAGACTTGAGGTCACCGAACCGTCGAATAGCTTCGGCCAACTTTTCGGCAAAGAATGTATTAATTTTAGACAATTCTTGTTCACAATATGTGAAGAACTGTTCGTCAAACTGCTTGATATACTGATTGGTCTCTTCATCGATAGTAACGGTGGTCTCAATGCTGTCGATGGTGTTGACGGTGTCGTGAAGTTCTTGGGCGTCGTTCGGGCACTGATCCATCGCTGAGTACAACATCTCTTTCATATTCTGCCGTATAATACATATCGTGAGAGTGAGTGAGAGAGTGAGTGAGTGAGAGAGAGTGAGAGAGAGAGAGAGAGAGAGAGAGAGAGAGAGAGCATATTGTGGGATAATGTGGTTCTCATGAGTGGCGAAGACATACCTCGTAAGTGATGTACTGTTTCCTCCATTCAGGTGTGATGTGTGCCGACAAATGTTCAGCAAATTTCATGATTTAAACGATTTGTGTCTCGATTTACGGCTAATTAACATATAATTAATTGTAAATTAAGTATAAAATAGAGATTTGTTTTGAGAAATAAGTTTGAGATTGAAGTTGTGTTTTGAAATGAATGGTAAGTCATATGACATTTGATTTAAAGCACAGATTCTGTGAACGCATTGAATATTGTGTTCATTGGAGGCAATCATTGGTTCACTCTTTCCATACACTCTCTGCCACTCGTCAGCTGTTGTCAACATTCAATGCTATGTACACTACATTCACATTACACTATACACTACACATACTGTACACCATATCATCTCATATTCATACAAACACAACAACTTTGTTCAAATCATGTTCACTAAAAACTATTCATTTCCCTTATGTTAAGCAAGAAAACAGGCAAAAAAGTTGACAACAATAAGATATATTTATGAATACAATGTTATTGACACCAAAATGCATATTAACTCTCGCAGTCATGCCTTTCACACGCTTTTCAATCTTAAGATATTTACAAAATAGCGTATAAAGAGTGTACGTGTAGTGAATGCACACATTACACGTACTCTACTGTATAAGTATTGGTTATGCAATCATTAATAAACTATATTAAACTATATAAAGTATATAAAATTCACTTAATACAAGTATAACTAGACCACCCGTCAATCATAATTTTGACCATAATTAATATCGGTCTCTCTCTCTCTCTCTCTCTCTCTCTCTCTCTCTAGAATATTGTGTTCATTGGAGGCAATCATTGGTTCACTCTTTCCATACACTCTCTGCCACTCGTCAGCTGTTGTCAACATTCAATGCTATGTACACTACATTCACATTACACTATACACTACACATACACTACACTACACCATATCATCTCATATTCATACAAACACAACAACTTTGTTCAAATCATGTTCACTAAAAACTATTCATTTCCCTTATGTTAAGCAAGAAAGCAGACAAAAAGTTGACAACAATAAGATATATTTATGAATACAATGTTATTGACACCAAAATGCATATTAACTTTCGCAGTCATGCCTTTCACACGCTTTTCAGTCTTAAGATATTTACAAAATAGCGTATAAAGAGTGTACGTGTAGTGAATGCACACATTACACGTACTCTACTGTATAAGTATTGGTTATGCAATCATTAATAAACTATATAAAGTATATAAAATTCACTCAATACATGTATATATGCATTAAAGTGGATGCACTGTATTGCTAGCCCTTTAACAGTTAAAGTACAGCTCATATGATATGATAGGATACTGTAATGACATCTTCACAGCACAACACATGCATTACGCAAACCCAGCGATGGTTTGCAATACAATCAATACATAACTGAAGTTATGATTAGATATCCAATACCTGAATATAAGACGAGTACTCGAGTATTGATATAATGTTCACATTTTAATGATTGCCTCTTATATAAGACATTCAATTAAATAACAATTTTGTTTATCGAGTATTAATGAGAAAAATAGTGACAAAATTGAAGTTTACGCAAAAAAGCAAACATTGAAGTCATGAGACGGCGCTTCCCTTCCCATAACATCCGCTCTCTTCTAACGCTAGACTAGTGTTGAGTCTATTCTGTATTCATATACAGAATATTCAATACTTTGAGCGCACAGTTAGGCATCAAAAATACACCACAAGTTATTTCTATACAATAATACATATACTATAATAACACACACTATCTCTGTGTGTATTGCTGTAAATGTAATGGCAAACAACAACTACTACTAACCTATTATTTATGATTTCTTATTTAATTTTTAAATATAACACTGTTTTCAATGGAAACTTTTTGAAAATCTCTCTAAAAATAGTGTTAAATAACAGAACTGTGTTTAAGAAATGTATGTATACTATGGTATTACATACTTTTATTATGTATACTATCATATACTGTGTATAATTTCAATACAAGCTATGCATTCATTACATATTTAAATTTGTTCACGTATTCAATTGAGTTTATATAACATTATGATAAATATTTTTCCGTATAATATAATGCATATAACTGTAATTATCGGAGATTTTTATTTTTTGTTATACAAAAAATTTAATCTATTTATTGAACACTTGAACACAATCTAAAAGTTTATAAAACACTTCCACTTTTACTGCAATTACTTTTTGGCAAAAGAATAAAATAGTATTAATACTGGATATAGTTTTATAAATATTAAATATATTTCGTTATAAATATTTAATGAGAATTAATCAGAAATATTACAGCAAAAGATGGTTTACTCAATACATTGGCTGTCATTTTATAAGTTATGACAAATATTATACAGACATTGGAAATACAATTTCTCTATTTTTCATAAATTGAAGTTCAGATCAATCATAACTTCACTGAAAACCTAACACATAATAATATAACAATACATGCATTACTAAAAACCATCACTTGTTTAAAGAGAAATTAATTCTATGGAAAAATTTCAAAATTCATAAATCATTTGATAATTTACGGGAAATTATAGAAAGTTATTAATCACATAAAACAATAGCATAGCATATGATGAAAATGAATTCAAAAATACTAACCTTTTAAATATAATAAACTGATTGTCAAATAAATTCCAAGTGAAAAAATAATATAATAACCAAAGTTTGCAATAAAATAGTTGCTAAAACTTGAGCATAAATTGATATTAAGTGTATTGTCTTCAATATTGGTGAAGAGATAGATGTATTGTGTTTGGAGTCAAAATTCAAACTCAAATCATAATCAGTAATCAGTTTTGAGTGAAATTCTATAAATGAGTATTTCTTCACTCAATTATCAAATGTTTACTCAAATAGACTCGCAGTTAGTGTTCAATAAATATACTGAAAAACTTATAAACTCTTATAAACTTTTTGTTTGATAGAGTTTTCATGTGTGATGTGAACAGTGGTTGTGAACAAATTGCTGTTCCGAAGGCCAAACATATTAGATATTAGAGTAGAAAAAATATTATATTTGTTTGTCTTCTGTTTCAGGGGTTCACTCATATGTTAATAAATATATATTCAAAAAACACAGTTATTTCATAACGTTAATAAAATGTCATTGTTTTAAATGTTTATTACATAAGAAAATCAATAAATATACAACAAAGACCTCGATTATAATGCTTGAAATACATATATAATTCAAAAATAAAATTAATTATTCATTCAGCGAAGAATAAAAAACAAAAGGCTTTACATAACTTATAGCCAAACATACGGTTAACTTATATAACCAAATAAATGAGAGACAAATTGTGAAAAATAAATATTTAACATATTTAATGAGTATTTCGTGTAAATCTCTATTTTATTTAAATTAGATTTGAATTTTCTTTTTTATTATTATTCGTTATTCAATCGCATTATTATTGGTATAAAAATTACATAATTATACAAATTGTCTATTTTTTGTGACAGACCAACAGATATAATACAATTTTAATAATAATATACACCCATTTCGGCGGAGAGTGTCATATAAATTGTAAATAATATTTGCGTTCACTTATTCTCAGGTGTGATATACAAGTATAACAGGCTTTTTATGAACACATAATTACGGGTTTTAAGGAAACAAAAATTATTGATATATTCTATTAACTCATGAGTTATTACATAACACAGCGATTCTTATGGCCGTCCAATGAGGACAGTATGTGTGTTGAGGGCGTTGTTCACCAAATCATAAAAATTTATTTAACGGTGTATTTCTTACTTACCTTTCTTTCTGCCGTAAAAATTATTTTTATTATATAATAAATTATCATTCAATTTGTTGTGTTTGCCTAAACCATCGCTTTTTCCTATCAATAAGTTAATAGTGAATATCGTATTGACTATTAATGGCACAAATTCAAAGGGGTTCGGGTGGGGGCATAGAATTGTCAAAATGGCTCCAGGTATAATTCTAATAATATAGACCCCATTGGTATTATTGTCCTCGTATTAATGGGCATATGTTTTACATTAATATATAAATATTATTATAAATTATTTTTCAAAAAAGTTATTTATTCTGAAAACCCTTTTATCATTTAAATGACAGTTATTTATGTCAGAGTCCTATCGTTTACTGTTAAATAAAAATAACATTATTTTTCGACAATATTTCTTGTGTCTTATGTTATGGAGTGTATAAAGAAATGCTTGATTTCATTGCATTCCTATCACTCATATAATGGATCGACTCGTTGTGAACATTAAAATAGAGACCATAATTATTAGCCATACGTTTCTTTCAAAACAAACATCAAACTCACTGTCTGTTCGCCTCATTATCTTCTCTCTCTCTCTCTCTCTCATATTACTCTAATTAACACATTCATGGCATGTGTTGTCATTATATTCGGTTTTCATGGCTCTTAATATTGACTATTCATTTCCCTTATGTTAAGCAAGAAAACAGGCAAAAAAGTTGACAACAATAAGATATATTTATGAATACAATGTTATTGACACCAAAATGCATATTATCTCTCTCCGCCAGTCAACCAATGATTATCTCTACTTTTGAAAGAAATTGATTCATACAATTGCCATTGGATTCATTAGAAATTGTATTTTTCTTTTTTTAATAAATAATTATCACATGGTATTTATGGTAAATAATACTAATATGTATATAAATATTAAAAATTTAGTTTTGTTTGATTGTTATCAATGAAAGAGCAACAATGGGTGGGTGTGGGTCCGTAACTACTGGGTCCGCCACCGTTGCCGCCGCCAATCGGCTCAACCAGATATGTAATGAGTGCTTCAGAATCTTCTTTTGTAGCACTCAGTTGTGAGTTCACTAGAAATTCATGAAAACATATTAAATATAATAAATAAACTTAAATTTATTTCAGATTTAAGTAAAAAACAAACAAAAAAATAATCAGCGATTCGTTTAAATAAAACAAAAAGAAAAACTGCATAAAAAACACAACTAAAAAGGCAGAGAAAGGAGAGTAAAAACTGAAGCATTGAATCAATAAAATATTCAAAGAAATCTCTTTTGCGTGCTTTTCAACGACAAGAAAAAGAGAAGAATATATCTCTTGTGTTGAAAAACACAGCGGAAAAGATGTGTCTCATTAGCCACTAATCTAATAACAAAAATGATAAGAATCTCATATAAGGGTAAAACACGAGTGCAAGAAATAGTGAAAAGGTTTTGCTTTTAATTCTATTATTAATATAAAATTTTTGTGTTTTATATATCAGGAAAAAATTTCAAATGAATTAAAGCGAGAAATTCTTTTTGTGAATTAATAACTGAAGAATAATTAGATTAAAAGCAATGCAAAGAAAATGAGCAAAAAATGCAATATTAAGAGCCGTGAAAACCGAATATAATGACAACACATGCCATGAATGTGTTAATTAGAGTAATAAGAGTGAGAAATACCCGCATAGCTATATATATGGAGATCACTTTTGGGATGCATTTTAGGTGTCATCCGCTTAACAGTGGCGTATTGTCCGCATTCACTCACTTTCCTAACGGTTCCCGTATTGTCGACAAACTCGAGATTCTCGTCGATCTGAGTGGTGGCGTACGGCGTGGGAAAGTATAGACACTTCTGGCTGTTGTTGTGCGGCCTTTGATATTCACTACCAGTGGTGGCAGTCATCGGATTACGATTAGCGCTATTAGTTGTCGTCTTGTTATCCATATCACACAGATTGACGCTATCGTCACCATTCAGTATATTCTGCTTACCATTACTCATACGACTGTTATTTGCTATCATTATATGTGAGACACAATTTCCAACAGATAAGAGAGGAGCCAATAAAATATCTATTAAATAGCGATTCGGTCGCAGACTTACAGCTATGATATGTGTCGTTCGGATGCCGTCTGTGTATAACTACACACACCAGTAGTGTTACGGCCACTACTACTATACCGCTCAGAGTTAACGGTAATATCACCTCAAACTCTAACAGTACTGATGTCTTGTAGTCACTCAATATCACCGCTTCCTCATTGATGTCGGGGTTTATGTTATCTATAATGAAATGTAGAGATAATTAACACATGTTTTTAATAATGTTATAATTAATTGTTTAATAAATACATTGTTAAAATAATATTAGCATTGTTATTCATTGGGACAGTTTATGCCTTATTATAGGAATTTTAATATTTAAATAATATTTAGTTCGCAAGACTGGGACTTAATTTACTGTAAAATTATTATTGCGGAGCAGAATATTCTGTTCGTGTTTTTTATAAGTAAATTCAAAGATTTGCTTTTCTTCGCAGCAATGCTTTGGTGTACAAAATCATTATATTTTTCAAAAATCCCAATAACCTTATCTACACTTTTCGCATAAGTTTAATATTAAATATTTGGCAAAATTTAATATTGACTTAAACATTACATACTGTGAGAAACGGTACTGTATATCGCTTTTTGGAATTCAAATATTCTTTCAATATTTTAATATATATTTTTTCAGGTAAATAAAAATCAGAAATTCTCTCTCCACTCATACAATACTTGCGTTAACTTATATAAACATTATATCATTCGCTGACTCAACACTTCTCTTATATTCTTTATCAGTCCTCTCAATGGAATTCTTGTGCAAAGAATATTCTGCTCTCAATAATAGGCGTGAGAGGGAGAGTGAGTGAGTGAGTGAGAGAGAGAGAGAGAGAGAGAGAGAGAACTGACAGAGATTTTTTGTAACAAAATTATGGTATAAAATGGTTATTATATTTGTCTCGACGGCTATTAAAACTGTCCGAAAAAATTAATGTTATATTATGGGAGACCCGATAGTTAACATTTATGCTGCTTTGGAATGAAAAACATCAGTGAAATAGTTGTTCCCTTAAGTGAATTTTAAAAGAAAGTATTTAAGTTTTTTCAAAAAGCACACGAGTTGTGTGGGAATAGCTTTCCATAAATTATATTTGTATGAATAGTCAAAAATGATTTAAATCTTCTAATGCTCCGAAAATTTATCATTAGTTTTTTATATGTATTTTATTCTTAATAAAAATCTATTGCTTTTTTCATAACAATGGAAAATTTTATTCTGGTATAAGAAATAATCCTTTAATTCATTATAAGATGTTATTATTATAATAAATATAAAAATTGAATACAATGGGCATTGATGTGCAAATTCGTTGTAATAATGAGTGTACACTACTGTATTAATACTCTACTCTATATAGAAATTTTATATAATGAGTAAAGCTGTTCAGAATATGTTTTTAAATATATTTACCAGTTAGAGATACATGTTTAGGATTTTGGGGGCAAACGAATTACATAATAAGGGTCATTTTAACAAAGTTTTATTTTAAATATAAATACATATTTGACTTATAAAAAAATATAAATAAATATTTGGTAATAAAGCATAAAAAACACTAATTTACTTGTAATTCATGGCTTAAAATGTCTAAACATATATTAAATGGTAAAATAATTCATTAAAGTTTGTTAATAATGAATCAAAACAATAATAAATACTTGTATGACATTTTGTAATACGTAATGATGGGTTAGTATATTATTAGTTTGACTTGGAAACAATTGATATAATTTAAATATATATTATGTCTTTAATTTACACTATTTAAATAGGATTTAAAAGGCTACCGAACATTTCTAGCTTAATATTACGTGATTTTGTCGATAGAATACATTAATTAGAATTTTTATAGAATATTAAGATTTATAAATAAATATTTAAGTAAATATTTGACCCCTTTTTAGTAAATATATAAGCACATATTTGACCATTTTTAATAAATATTATATAAAATATTTGACCATTAATAAATACATATTCTGAACAGCTTTAATAATGACTAGTGTTGTCACGAATGTAACTTACATATCTTACCGACGTAATTTACAGTAAATTACACGTAAATTACAGCAAAATTTGAATCTTACATGTAACTTACAAATGACCATTACTTGTCATTCAGCCAACACAACTTTTTTTCAAACACTACCAGAGAGTCCTCAACTGTTCAGTCGTTGGACAAGTAGTATATCAGAGAGTTGTGGTACACGAGAGCCAGAGTGAGAGCGAGAGAGACAACCGGCATAACATAGCATACAAAAAGCTAACTTTGATCTGTCACTAGTCAACCACTCGGTGTGTGCCCTCACTATACCAACCGCTCGCCTATTATGTCATTGTTTAAGGACCTCCTCTTCACTTACGATCCCCTCCTCTTCCTTAGCAAAGAAGTTAAGAATCTTTGTTCCAAACAGTCATTAAGTCTCATATCGTATAAAATATACGCTAATTATTGTCGCAAACAGTCTTAAAAAACTTCATATTTCTTACACTTATTATAAAAGCTTTTTAACACTTTAGCGTTTATATCCTAAAAGTCTATGAATTGTATGCATAACACAATGTATAATATCCTTCCGTTCAATTTAATTAATTTAAGATTAAATGAATAATTGATTAAAATATTGTAATTTAATGAACGGAAAATATACACAAATCTAATTATAACTAAAATATATGCAAATTCGGAAAAATCGCAAATCATTACTAAATATCATTAGTTATTCAGTCATTGCATTGCAATTCATTTAACACTTGTTGACAAAAAAAATAACCGCAAAACTATTTCCTAAACCATAAATAAACAGTAAAAACACCTAAAATACAAGAATAATATTATTTTAATTCAATTATTAATACAAATAAAAGTAATAAAAAAGATTATTCATAAGAATTAGAGCACAAAAAGTTTGCCATTAATATCCTATAGGTTTTGCCGGCTATAAAGCAAACGCTGATAACGTGTGTCTGTAATGACTATACGATCCCTAAAATCAATGTTTTCACAATAAAGACAGCGTTTTTGGCATTCATTTCATTATTAATTTAAATTGTTTTTTGTTTTGATTGTAAAACAAATCAATTGTTTATGTCTTTGGATTCAATTTGAGACCAATCGCAGCGAACGCATCACATAATGGTAAGTGTGATGACGAGGATTGGGCTGTAATTGTGTGAATGGGTTGTCCTAATGGTTGTCTCAATGTGTAGGCGATGTCCGCGACGGCCGAATCGGTGGTGACGGGCAAGACGTGGGAACTGTCTCTCTATGAGTTGCACCGATCGCCACAAGAAGTGGTGACCGACACCACGGAGATAGCGGTGTCGCCGCGGAGTCTGCACTCGGAGCTGATGTGTCCGATATGTCTGGATATGTTGAAGTGCACGATGACCACGAAGGAGTGTCTGCACCGCTTCTGCCAGGAGTGCATCATAACGGCGCTCAGGAGTGGCAACAAAGAGTGCCCGACGTGTCGAAAGAAGCTCATCTCGAAGCGGTCGCTCAGACACGACCCCAACTTCGATATGTTGATCTCCAAGATCTACCCCTCGCGCGACGAGTACGAGGCCCACCAGGAGAAGGTGTTGGCCAAACTGAACAAGCACCATTCCCACAACTTTGTCAACAACATCGAGGAGAGTCTTCGCATACAATCACTCAATAGAGCCCAACGTATCAAGAAGTTCAACGAAGACGGCTTCGATAGGCCCGGTATGTGTGCGAACAGCTCTCTGTCACACACAACTTTGTCAACAACATCGAGGAGAGTCTTCGCATACAATCACTCAATAGAGCCCAACGTATCAAGAAGTTCAACGAAGACGGCTTCGATAGGCCCGGTATGTGTGCGAACAGCTCTCTGTCCACTCCTCTCTCGTCTCGAGTTATTGTAAACCCATTTTATTGATTGATTTACTGTTTGATCGCCAGATTCGCCGCAATCGTTGAGCGGAGACTCGACTTCATTGATGCGTAAGAAATATGTGAAAACGTCTGAAAACGACTCGACCTGTGGTTCGGTTCACGAGAACGATGGCGACGACACGGAAGGCGCGGACACCGAACGGTCGGCGGCGAGCACTCCACTCATGGATATGTCGAGCGCGTTATCGGTGTCCTCCCATTTGCCAATCTTTCACGAGATTGAACTCGTATTCAAGCCATTACCGCATCAAATGGATGATCAGGACCTGACGCTCACTCAAACGCGTTATATTAAGACCACAACCAACGCATCGGTCGACCATTTAGTCAAATACCTATCGATGCGACACATTCTCGACTCATCCAATGGTAATTCACAGCAAGACGTGAAGGAGACGGCCAGCG
>CAJPIZ010002133.1:0-14427 GCA_905368565.1 Medioppia subpectinata
AGAGAGAGAGAGAGAGAGAGAGAGAGAGAGAGACTAACTCAAAGAATCTGCTATTACTTCGTGTGTTAACTGTTTTTTATATGTCATTTGTTTTATTGTTTTTACTTTTTTCTGATTAATTTGAGAATTGGTCCGCAATTTAAACAAAAGACACGAAAATAACGAAATAAATAATATATTATTAGTTTTCTATTTATTCTTGTGATTAATTGTTTAGTTACTATTTTGTGAATAAATACTTTTAATGCAATATTGGAATAAAAGTGTTGGTAAATAATTAGATTGTGCACAAAAAAATTAATACAATACTGTATATTATAATTGTATTAATTTTAATTATAGAGAGTATAACTCTATATAAGTTAAATAATTTGTTTTCTAGATAATTTTATAATGCATTACAGATAATATCTGTTAGACATTATGATAAATTACACATTCCTATCATTAAATTGTTCAATAAATTATCAAAATTGTAAGAAAAAATAAAACATTTGTGTTTATAATGTATAGATAAATATAATATATATTTTTCATCCATGTATTAATCAAACATTTAATTACTTTATATGAATTACAATTTTGATTATCATGTTATGTGAATAATAAATCATTTTTTCTTACATAAGGAATTCTCAGTTAGTTAAAAAAATATAATTAATATTTAAACATGTTAAACAAATTAATATATATTGTTATAATGAAGATATCATATTAATTAATTATTTATTAAGAGTAGTTTTATAAAAGTTTTAATCAAATACAAATTAAAATATCAAATATTTATAAGCGCTCTAATTATAAACTCTTTGTTAAAAAACATTTATTATTTAACTCTGCGATAAAAGTAGATAATTTGCATCAAATTTAATTTTTAACTTATAATATTAAATATATTTTTTAATAACACTATTTGCATGTTTTATTAAGTTAACAAGTAATTTAATCAGTTTATTAGATTTATTTTAGTTTATTCAATAAAATTTAAAACTAAATAAGTCAACTCAATAAAATATTTAAACAGAACTCGTGTTTCCTGAATGTTTAAGGGAAATATCATCATGAAACAAATTTACAGTAAATTATATTAAAATTTTACATAGAATTCTAAAACAAAACTATAAAATTACATTAAAAATTGATTTTGAATTAGGCATTAAAAATATCTAAAACCAAAATAATCATTTTAAAAATAAATATTAGATTCAAAAATTAAATTCAACTAAAGTTTAGTTACTAAACCATAATTAAACAGAAACGGCATTGCAATGCAATAATACATAAAAACAATGGTTAGAAATAGTGGTTGAAATGAAAAGCCAAACGTGGAGTTAGGATACTAAAAAAGTTAAAGTAATTGCAATCTTATTAATTGCGGACATTTAAGAGATGTATGGCTCGAAAGCATTAATAAAATTGATGAGATCTCTGGTCTATTGATCGCAAATAACTTAAGTAATACTACACACCATTCGTGTGGCCTCTTATTGCCTCTCTCTCTCTCTCTTTCTCTCTCTCTCTCTCTCTAACACTACGATTACTTAATCTTTTAATTTTGTTATTTTGTTTTCTTTGCTGTCAATCTATTCACACAAGTCCTCCCTTTCACTGACTGTAAGTATCCATAAAATTGAAATGAAATTTATTATTTCATACATTTTGGTTGTCCTCCTTTTGGTTAAGCTTAACATTCAATTGTAATTATATTTAGTTATCTATTAATTAACTATTGACTCAAATGAAAAGCTTGTATTAAATAAAATGTACCGCAATGTTAGCCTAAAATGACTGTTCAATACAATTATTATTAACAACAATAATTATTATTGTATTCAAGAATATTCAGAATAATCAATGATATTAGAAAAGGCACTCAAAGCACCAGAATATTCTTGTAGTAATCCAGGGCTGGTTTGCATTAATAAGTCAATTAAGAAAAGACAACAAAATATTATTTAATTTATGGCATAAAACTTAGCTGTAGTTATAGATAAGAGGCTTAGAGTTATCCTAATTACGGGACAACAATAGCATAATTAGTTGTACCAAAATTGGCTCATTTTAATCCATTTATATTCAATTAAGTGTATAAACATAATCCATATATGTAATTATCAATACAGGAATATAGCACACACCTACCATAATGATAATCTTATAAACTTAATTAAATTAATTTATTTGGCTATCTGACAAAACAATTTGTTATGAATAGCATTTTAACATAATGTACAGTATATTTAAGCATAGATTTTTGGTATGAGTATTGATTCATTTGTTTTCTTTAAAATTTGTGCAATTATAAAAATGATACCAATAAAATTTTAATGATATCAATAATGATATATCATGGTTATTAGCTGAAAGTCTAAAGTAAAGTTAAAGTTAAAGTAATTGCAATAATTTAGATAATTTCCAATAACTATAATTATAATATGATATCACTTTTATACTACCCATAGTTCTTAACAAAATGGTTTTTTGATCTGCACAAATAAATTAATTTTATGTCATTTAAGAATTTTATCATAATAATTCGAAGCAAATATATTATGTAGGAAGT
Source organism: Medioppia subpectinata (assembly GCA_905368565.1). NCBI lineage: Eukaryota > Metazoa > Arthropoda > Arachnida > Sarcoptiformes > Oppiidae > Medioppia > Medioppia subpectinata. The sequence continues at coordinate 2,564 of CAJPIZ010002133.1, forward strand.
TTCCTTATTAAAATAAGATAAGCTTTCTTATATGTTTTAGCCCTATAATACATTATACAGTATCAATTTTCTAAACTATTATTTAGAAAACAATTTTAATTTAGCATACTGCATTCTTATATTTAATATTTATGATATTAAACTTGAATTTTTTTATATGAACGATAAAAAATATAATTACATTAATAAATAAGATACTCTCCATAGTGGGGGCAGTAATTCATTATTTATGTAACACTACATTAAAATGTTAAATTTTAATTAAAATAAGTATAAGATTACCTCGATAAAATAAAAGTTTTAAAATCAATAATAATTTATAAAATAAATTCAATGATAGAATTATAAGTTGTTATTTAGTTCAGGAATTTACACAAAAAGGACATATCAAACGTTTAGTGAGACAGAGATTATTGTAATATTTACTGTATATTTATTTTTATACACAATATATACAGAATTGTGTGTTAAATATATACAGAATTCTCGTAAATACATATCGTATATATAGTGAGACGACTAGACGTAGATTCCTATTGACTAAACAATCGAGAATTTGTGTTGCATTTGATATTTAATAAAATATTCTCGAAATATAAACCAATTTTGACACATTTTTTGGGCACACATTCAGCCGTTATATTATACACACAATTCATATGAATATTTCATTTCAAAACCTACTGTTCGTTCGCTATTTACTATTCACATCACTGTATACATCATGTGCTGGATATGTCATGAATGGCCAGATTTATGCATATTTATTATTTATTATTATCCATACTTACCATTTAGTGATAAATAATTTGTAAATACAATTATAATTATGTGCGTAAATATAACTGTGATTTGTCTGCTTTGTTCAATATAGTGTTGACTATATATTAAGTACATTTGTGTTTATTTAGTGGATATTTATTTATTCGTTATGCAACTAAATATATTATGCTAAACCAAATGTACAAATTTATTTTAATTTGTTGCAGTTATAAACCAATGGAAACAAGTGATATATAATATATAATAATGGTTTGAAATCAAATCAATTATGGATTTAATATTTGTTTTGTCATAATCTGTGTATTGGGCTATAAATTATTGATGAAGACATTTGTATGGATTGTCTCAATAAGAAAGACAAATATAAGTATAGATTAATGTTTGGCCACAAAATAAAGATAAGTTTGTGTCAGAAAAATATTGTCCATAAAAAGGGGTAACAAAACAAAAAAAAACAATTGAGAAAAATGATATTTATTTGAGAGTTATTACTCCATATCCGACATTCATTAATATTAAAATGCATTTAATGTCAACAATAACTTTACTATTGAATTAAAATCCGTGAAAATAATATCAAATTTGACAATAATAGGCAACAAAAGTAAAAGTTTTGTTACTAATTGTTGCCAAATATTTGTGTTTTAATTGTCTACGAAAGCAAATACAGGCAAAACTTTACGACCGATTCACTGACACATAGTTTTTCCCAAATAAATAGCAAATTATAAACTAATTGCTAATATATTTGCCATAAAAGTCCGATTCATTATTTTCTGGCTCTCCTTTCAGTCACTCGACTATTATTTTTAGTTTGGCTTTAGTTTTGTGAACCAATTGTTTGTCCATTCAATTCATTAATATTTACTTATCATTTAATTTAGTTTTATTTCTCATCCGTTATTTGTATTCATAAGAAGAAGTATAAGAAGAAAACAATACTAATTATAAAAGTAAATTAAAAGTTAAACTCATTTTTAAAAGTAGTTTCAAATCTATGCTATTATTTTCATTAAAAATGAGATTCAATTAATTTTTAAGGGATTATTACATGTATAATGAGATTCACTTCACTATCGGTCCGACTCTCGTAACATTTTTGGGCCCAAATATAACTAAAATAATATCCATTTATTTTAAATTAGTTTTTTATTGTGAATTTTACGCCAATTTTGCGTTAATGGTTGAGATAATAACTAATTATATTAATTAATTACAAAACATCTATTTAATGTTTTTCCTAAAGATAATTGTTTGAAAAGTCTAAACTGAAAACCTATCCAATTATACAGTATTTTTATAAAAATAAATATTTCTTTCAATTTGTTTGCCGACAGTTAGTCTCACAAATTAACTATAATTTTGAGTTATATAAACAAATAGCACTTAAGGGGTGGTTCACATACTACGTTTGCGGGGGTGTGTCGGCCTAAGCAAACTTTTGCGAACGAGGGGGAGGGGGTATAGAGACCTCCAGAACGTTCAAATTTAAATAATTTAAGGAATGTAATGAATCAAAGTTAATCATTTGATAACAACGGTTTGATAGCAAGTTTTGAATTACTTTGATTACTTTGATAGAAATCTTTTTTATTTCCAGTTTTTGGAATTTAAATTTGAAGTTATTGTAAAAGTGAAAATAATTTTTATAAATAAAAATTGAAATCATTATTTTATTGTTTAAATTAATTGATGTCAATATCAAAGCCATTGTATGAGACCTTTATTATAGCATATTCCGGGTTAGAAATGCGGCACATATATTAGATCGGGCGCAAATTATTTATAAATATAGTTGCATTTAATTTTATTTCATAGGGGTGGGATATTGGGAATATGCGAACAATTGCCAATTTAAGGGAGGGAGGATGTTTAGATTTTTTAAAAATTCAAACGTATTTTGTGAATTACCTCTAAAGATTAAAGTTTCATTTAATTATGAAAATTATTTATTCTGTAGATGGAGCATGATACTATTTACAATCATTAATTAAAATAGAAAGCACTTATTAAAAGCATGTGAAAACCCAATTAAAATAATGGATATAAAGAAATAGCAAAATCTCTTTCATCACTTAAATGTGAGAAAACAACTAAATAACCGTTTCGTACAACCATTTCATCACTGAATACCCATTCATATCACACATTATATACAATGTATTGAATATATTAAACCTAAATAACGAAATATAATGAAATTGGTGTCGGAATAAAAACCAAATAAATAACTTTATATAACTGTATCCTCTATTATGATAGACACAAACGCGACGTTGATTTTCAATGAGTGTCTCAAAACTGATTGACACAACTTTTTTGTGCAAAACAGTCGTCTATTATAATAATTCTCACAAATATATAATACAAACCACTGTTTTTACTCTGCATTTATTGGTTTGTATTACTTGTCTAAACAATATTCAATTGAATAGCAGTACTCGAGTACTACTAATAGTCGCTATAATATAATACAAATCGTTACGAATCTATTGAACGACAAGAAAAGCAAAAATAAAGACATTTATTCTTACAGTCAATAGAAATCATAGACAAAGAGTCGTTGCTTTCAGTCAATAATATATTGAGAAATAATACTTTAATATTGTGTATAAAATATGAGTTTCTTAGGAAATATAATATAATTTAATATAATACTCGAGATGTATGCATGTTATATATATTTACACTTTTCAATAAAGAATATTCTTGAGATAAATATAGACCACAAACAGTATCATTATATCAGTGCATTATTAATGTAACATTAAGTATATGTATATATAGTATATCAATAAAACTAAAGAAAGTATCAATTTTGTTGTCTATTGAAATACTCTACGAATTCTCTTCAATATTATATGATTTATATCTAAAACAATCAAATGAGTTATATATGAGTTATATATGGATTCTTTCAGAAATACAATATTATTTGAAGTGAAAACAAAATTGTGACGAATCTATTGCCTGTATATAACTGTCTTTCCCCACAGCGGGTGTGACCCGGAATCCAGACTCTTATTCAACATTGTTTAAGGCATTAATACCTAGATTTTTATGGTATCCGAGAAACGGTTTACTGATAGGTATGATAGCAAAGAAGAGTGTTGTAGAGTATTACTGATTTCCATTATTAAGTGAAATAACAAACGGGTAAAATTGAAATGGATGTCCCTCCTTCTCTCTCTCTCTCTCTCTCTCTCTCTTTCTCTCTCAGCAATAGTATATGCTTTTCATGACTTCAGTTTAACAAATAAATAATACAATTGAAGCGCAAAAACATAAAAGAAAATCTTTTTTATTATTGTTAATAATAATAGCAAAGTATATATGGGTTGTGATTGCCATTCATTTATTATGACAATAACAATAATGAAAAGGGGTTTATCATTGCATACATGAATTGTTATTATTATGGATATAAAATGCAAATGAATTTATAAACTAATTAACACGTTTACAAACGCATATATTGTATGTGTGTTTATGTCTGTGTTTTTAAAATAACATTACCTGTAGTCTAAAAATATAGCGCAAATGTTAAGCCCATGACTACAATAATGTTATGTTTTGATTGAATTAAAATCACAGTAAAAATTATTTGCATTTCAAAAGTGCTTTTCTCTATAATTTAATGTAATGTAAATTTTCAAAAATGTTATGACATTAATGGTGTGTTTCGTTTAATCACTAATTGCCGACATTTGGTTAGCATTTTCTTGGCTGCAAATATTAATGTTATTATTATTATTCAAAACATTAATTGATTTCAAAGAATTAAACATCACATTTGAATTGAGATTACATTTTGATCTAAACTTCACATAAAAACAATGGTTTTATTTAAACTTTTAATTAGTTGTTTTTGAAAAATATAATTCATTTCGCAAATCATTATAAAGTTTGCATTTAAACCTCAATTACTGAATAAATCCAATTGTGAACTCGTTATTAAAGGCATTTTAAAGCCAAAAATTATAATATTTTTGACACTAATTTTTGAATTGCAAAAGGAAAAACTAAAATTCTGATAATTCCGGGAAATTTCATGAATTATTGGCAATAAAAATAATGCAATTTTAAAACTGAACACATTATTTATATGGCACTCAATTGGGACATACAATGCATGTTAAAAATCCTTTTGTCGTCAAAAAGGCATATTTTATTCAAACATTTGACATTACATTTGAATGCAATTTTTAACAGCAAATTCACCATCAAATGAAAAAATGAAAGAAAAATCTAATTTCAGTTTTTTTATAATGAAATAATAAAATATATTCGTCCTTAAATTCTTTCTCTCTCTCTCTCTCTCTCTCTCTCTCTAAATCTTCAGTTTATGACTGAATATATTAAATAAAATTTCTGTTTTGTTGTACAAGAGATAAAAACAAGAAAATATTATTAAACACCGAATGGCTTATAATAAGCATAATAACGGTAATTCAACGCAACCATGGTTAGTTATATAAAACTCAGCAAAAAAACTAAATAATATAAATGTAAATTTAGATCTAAATAAGCCAGAAATTTAATAAATTATGTTATTATCAGAGATCCATATGAAAAGGTTAAGCGACTAAACGTTTGCTTTTATATTACAGATTTATTTTTCGTGTTATTTTAGTTTTCTCTCAACTATTTTTGTCTCAATTCTAGTTTAAGTGAATCTATATATCAACTAATTTTAGAGATGGGAAAAGGGATGGGAGGGGAAAGAGTCCCGACTCTAACAGTATATACATTGCTGTAAATTATGGATAATATATGGGCTATAGATAGGCCGACAATATAAATGGCAACACATTATGTGATACAAAAAAACGTTTGAAAAATATTTAATTATAAGTAATTTATCATAAAATTTTGTTAAGATAGCAAAATGGAAATATATATATTATATTCTTTGGATTACAATTATATAACAAATAATTAAGATATCTTTCAGCGTTTTATCATTTATTATTGCTTTTTAAAAGTGACATTAAATGTAATTTAATGCATAACTTTTACTAAAAATTATTTAATTATGAATAATATTTTACTAATTTTATAAAATGCATTTAAAATAATAAAATTCAGGTTATACTGTATTTGGCTAATGATAATAATAAAAGACAATAATTCGTAATCAATTACACCCAAAATCATATGAAAATACATTAAAATCACCGATAAATTCAGACATTGAAGGGTTTAATAAGAAACTAAGTGCCAGATCTAAATCAAACATTTATTTAACACGTTATTCCTTAATAAGAATTCCCTGTTTTATATAAAATTCTGTTATTCTTTGTACAAAATATATCATATATAGTAATATACAAAAAAAATTATTTACACAACGAATTGGTTTTCTACTAACACTTTATACATGTTATACACACTTATTCCTAAAATAAATTAATTTTATTATATAAGAAATAAACCCATGTTTTTATATTTCGCAAACTTTTTTTCTCAGTATTTGTATTTTTAACACCAATTCTTTACTTGACTTCAAACCTCTTACATAAAACTCATTGAAAGGCTTCTCTTATATGTATTTTACTTTTCTTGAGATCAAAACTTAAGTAAAATACGTTTTTATAGATAACAAGAATAAGTATTATATTTACTACTGATATAATGCACTTAATATATAACATGTTCAGTATATTTGTATACTGTCTTTATATACCATATTGTATATAAGTTACAATACCATAGTTTATAGTTAGTCTATATTACCGTTTTGTGTGTCCATTAGGTTTGCTTCCCATTGGTTTCGATCTGCGGGTCCAACACATGGATAGAAATCCCGGGTATTATATATCGTTTTTAATATAAAATGTTCTTTATATATTTTTTCCAACAAAATTACACATCTCTTAAGTTGTGATCATTTGTTTTATGGCATGAATTTGTTGTAAAGAATTTTTGTGAACATTTTTTCCACTCGTTGTTTAGTATATATGGGTTTTGTTGTCTGACATGAGAGTCTCAGACAGTGATAAATGAACGTCACATGAAATATAGGCAGAGAGAGAGAGAGAGAGAGAGATGTTGGGAAGGGATAAAAGAATTTGCATTTTTGGTTGAAATCCCTATAAATAGTGACACAAAAAAACGTTTGATTCGCAAACAATATAAACCGGATATAATTTAATCGGTTATTATTCTCGGGACCAAATATTTTGCACACTTTTCGCAACATTTTTAATCACATTTTATTTTTTGGTATAAAAAATCATATTTGAATAACAATTTAAAATATGATTTGCCATCAAAATGATAACTTTTTGTATTAATTTAATTTAATATTAACAAAACAATTTTGCATATTTTTTACCAAAAGCTATTTATATATTTAGCTCATGTTATGAGTTAATCCATTGTGTATTTAACTTAAAAACGAGGTTTTGACGAAGTATTATAAAAATTATAATTAAAACAATTACCAAATTTATAATTAAAGTAAATATTTTTTGTTTATAATGGGATAAAAAATTGTTGAACACAAGGACTCACTAAATATACTGTTATCTCACACTTAAGCGATGTTTGGTTAGTGAAAGGCATTATGAAAATGACACCAAAATATGTCAAAATGTATTTTTATGCTTCATTTCTGAAGATTATTAATGTAAACAATGTCTATAAAGCAATGCATTCATAATAATCGTGATAAAAGTTAATGTAAAAAGCTCTACATGATTATCAAATTAAATAATATTAATTTTATTATAAATTAATATGATTTTAACAATATTTTGATTGTCATTATTAAGTTAGAGAGTGAGAGAGAGAGAGAGAGAGAGAGATTTAAAAGTATTTTTTTAAAAAGTAATTTCACTTTTAAGAAGATTCTCATGTATTTCTCCAAACAATTTGTTACAACCTTTTATGTAACGCCAAAAACTAAAAGTAAATGCAATTAAATTCACTGTAAAACTAAAAATATAAACTATGAAAGAAAAAGTTTATATTAAAAACTATATAAAAAGTTGTCTGCAAACAATGTTATGTCGCAAAACTTTATTACACAAAATCAATAATAATAAAAAATATTATTGCGTTTTTAAAGTTAATTTACTATTTATTGTTTTTTTATTTATTTATTTTCTAAAAAATATTAAGTCTTAAATCAATATAAAGATTGTCAGGAAAACGGCAATTAAACTGTATTTTTTATATAAAAAATTTTTGACAAGAAAACTAAGATTTATAGACATCTCCGGCAAAAATGTCATTGTATTGAATCGATTGAGAAATGATTGGCAATCAAAAGGTCTGGAGAGTGAGAGTGAGAGAGAGAGAGAGAGAGGCAATGATTTTTTATTTTTTGATATAATTTTCTCGTTTAATAGTATACTGAATACACCCTTACGTACGGATCCGTCTGTACAGCAAAAGTGACTTAAAGTTTTATATGAAATATAAATTCAATTGCTTTTTGAAGTCAAGATATTATTTTTTTTATTAAAGTTTTAATAAATATTTTTCTCCTGAAAATCACTCGCACTTCACAACACACTTCTCTCATAAGACTTGACGAGAGAGAGAGAGAGAGAGAGTCGACGGGAGTAAGAGTTAGTGAAAAAATAAGCGATTTAATAAAAAATAGTGGTTTAGATTGTGTGTGAAAATAGCATGAAATTAGTTATGCAAATATGTGGACAGTGTTTGTAATTTCAACTCCATTTCAATCATTATATTTATATTTTCAGAGTTTTTATATATGTTTGCAAATATATCGGTTCTCTTCATCCTCTTATTTCATTCAATTTTATTTTTTTAAACAATATATACGTTAAATCCGAGAGAGTCGACGGGAGTAAGAGTTAGTGAAAAAATAAGCGATTTAATAAAAAATAGTGGTTTAGATTGTGTGTGAAAATAGCATGAAATTAGTNGAGAGAGAGAGAGAGAGAGAGAGAGAGAGAGAGAGAGATCATAGATTTATAGCAAAAACAATTCTTAGTTTATACAAACAAATGCTGCAAAAAATAATTTAATTTCGTTCAACATTTACAACACATGTCATGATTTTTTTCTGAGATTCTATGAAAAACATGCTTTTATTTAAATATTTGCTTAGATTTGATCATGATATAACAAACAATATAATATTGTTTAAAGGGTAAGTGTATCGATGCGCTTTCAAATAAAATTATCAACATGTTTTATGTTATTTTCAATTACATTTTGTAATTTCATACCAGTATTTATTATAATAATTCTTTAATGTCTGGTAATTATTTTTCATAAGAAATACTCGACTGTCTTATTATCATTAGTTTTAATTAAAAATAAGGTAATCATATATTTATTATGATTATATAACAAAATTAATTACTTTCATATTATTAATTACACGTTATATTAATTTACAAGACTCATGTAATGTTAAATATCAATAACATTCATTATATTTAGATTAATATACTGTATATATATAACTCAAATATAACCCATATTTGTTTAGCCAAATTACAAATATTAATGTTTAAAGACAAGGTATCTTTAGAGTAGTTACTGGTAAATAGGCATAATGTAAATTATTATTAATTAATGAAAGTAACAATACTATTGATGAACACAACGATAATCTAATACTAGTGTCGATGTGTTTTGGATAATGGTTTCAGACATTTCTCACCCAAACCTTACATATGAGACGAAAGGGAATGAGTTTTCGTCCGTTTTTGTGTTTACATGAATAGTGTTTTTCCATTAAATAAATGGTTTGAATGGTTTTGAGTGCATAAAGAATGCGATAATAAGTTAAGTGTTGAATAAGAGAAGGCCAGAGATGAAGATGAAGAGGAAGATAGAGATGAAAGTAGACTTTCTTCTCCTCCACCGAAGCACTCACTCATCCCTTTCTCTCCCATCATATGTTGTTTTGCGCCACTATTTCAAAGAGTTAGACAACTATTCTCTATCTGCCATACAATCGATGGCCGCAAACATAAATGTTTAATCCAATTAAAGCATGTTGCTTTCCAAATGCCATTATATTTTAATTAAATTTTAATGTGTTTTAGTTGTTTTGATGGCTTTAAATTAAACTATTTGTTATTAATATGTGTTTTGTTTGTTTGAAATTTAATCAATTCTTACGCGAATTTCCGCGAAACTAATCCTATTCTTAAAAATTCTGTACAAATTATTTTAAATGTTTAAACTTTTTTCAAATTTTAAGTAGAGTTTTACAAAATACGGGTAATTTTCAAACATATTCAATTTTCTCGGCAATTTGTGTGTAGTTTTATAATAAAGTCAAACATTGTGTTACTTTATATAATGGGAAAAACTCTCAATCATTTGCCGGCAAATCATCAGAGAAAACATTTTTGAGTAAATATTCACATATCATAAGAGCTAATGAGAGCCAATTTAGGCCATCATTTAGCATAAAACCAATTCATATATATTTCTACATTAATCGAAAAACTTTAAATATGCTATTTTCCTAGTAATGTCACACATCTAATGGTTAACATAATTGGAATCAATCATGATACAAATTTACTATAATTTATATAAATCCAATTAAATACACATCAATTAAAATTATTAAAAACAAATCACAATTATTATATTAAATTTATTTTCAAATAATTTTTAAGCAATATATTAAACGAAATAATAATTTAGATGACATTACATATCAAAAAGCAATAAAAACAAAATATTCGTATTCCCAACCATTCAAATGGCAATAAATGGTATCAAATGTATATATATTTCAAACCAAAACATTATATCTTTGCAGAAAAGCAACAAAAAATTGTATGATTTCTCTGCGCTTTGAGGGAAAAAGTGTTGAAAATTAATGGTTTGAAACTTTGCGGATATTTTCCGTTTTGGATGAATCGGAATAACGACTTAAACGATGGGCTATAAAGTAAGGCCCTTAGAGAGAGAGAGAGAGAGAGAGAGAGAGAGAGAGAGAGAGAGAGAGAGAGGGCTGATGTGATGATTGAACACAATTACCGACTCTAAAAAGCCATACAATTTCTTTGGCCACACATTTCACGCCAAAAGTGTGATAAACCGGAAAATATCTCTCGGAAACCGGTTATGATTTACAGCCCAACAGTTCGTCGGCTTATAATCCAACTCTTTTGATGGACAGAGAAGTCGATCGTCACTTCCATTCATTGTATGACAATTGACGACAATCTCTCTGACGAGAGAGAGAGAGAGAGAGAGAGCTCACAATTGAATGCACGACAAATATCGCACCGAAGAAAAAAGTGGCGATAAATCGCTAAAAACCATTTTCATTGATAATAATATAACACACTATACAGTCTATAGATCTGTATAACAAAGTCGAGTATAACGTAAGCATTAAATAAAATGATTATTTCAATTCAAAATAAAACTTTATTGTAAAGGAAAATAAAATTTATAAAAAGTGAACAAACACTACATCACTACACCTTTAGAGCAAAACTAAATACATTTCAGGCAATCAAATACAGTATAGTTTTGTGTGCGATATATTATGCCCTTCAGTCCTAATGATCAGTAAAGCAAACATAAAAATAGATACAGAAATAAGAGAGAGAGAGAGAGAGAGAGAGAGAGAGAGAGAGAGAGGCTGAAGAGTGAGTGTTATATAAATTAATACTTTATTATTAGATACAAGCAGTCATTACACACACATCTCTCAAACAGTGTTAGCTTTTGTGTCCAAAAAGTTCATTCCCTTTCATATAAATCGGATTTTTGTGTTAGTTTTTTATTGAAGAGTTTTCATTTCACTTACACTTCATTTCTCTGCTATTCCTCTCTTATCTCTATTTCTCTTCTCTCTAAATGTGTCATAAATATCATAAGATATACTTAAATACATATTTCTTATGGTTCTTAAGATGTATCTTAAATCTCGTATTTATAGACCGATAGATATGAGTGGGAGAGTGAGACACAGGACAGTAAGGAGAGAGAGAGAGAGAGAGAGAGGAATAGCAGAGAAATGAAGTGTAAGTGAAATGAAAACTCTTCAATAAAAAACTAACACAAAAATCCGATTTATATGAAAGGGAATGAACTTTTTGGACACAAAAGCTAACACTGTT
>CAJPIZ010002134.1:0-14419 GCA_905368565.1 Medioppia subpectinata
TGGGCATCGGCTCTATGGCCTCGTCAGTGGTCGGCATATTTATGCCATATTTGATATTTGCTGTAATCATATCACGTATTATATTGTATTTGACATTTTTATAACTTATTGTCAATTGAATGACAGGTGAAAGACTTATGGATATCACTGCTGGTAATGGGGATTATGTCGATAATAATCGGCTGTATTAGCACTTTAATACCAGAAACACTGAATGTCAATTTGCCACAAACCATAGAGGAGGGCAATATTTTTGGCAAAAATCAAAAATATTTATCATGGGCTAAGTATGAAGTTTTTAGTTTGAAAAACAATACTCATATCTCGCTATTAATTGCTATTATTTTGTATTATCAGTACAAAAACGACTACAAAAATTGATAACAACTTAAACACAGAGATTATGCTAACGAAACGCAATTCTACGTGTGATATATGAGCCGATCACCATTACCACAACTACCAAGGACATATTTAAATTATAATCAATATTCTAATCAAATACTCAATAAATATTCAACATTTGTTATAAACGAAAGTACAAATGCATAGAAACCGATCGCCCGGTTCTCAGTGTGTAATAAACACATTGACAAACAAATGATTGCATAACTTTATAACTGTGCTTAAAATGTAGGCCAAAGACATACGGTTTCAATCGGTTGAACAAAAATAATTAAATACATGAATCATAATTAAATTGTATAACAAGTGTTGAATGTTTGGGTCTTTCCCTGGTTTTTAACTTTCGCTTTCAATAAAAACGCAAAACAAGTTTTATTTAACATTTAAACGAAAATAAAAGTCATTTATACAGTAAATATGTGCTAAAAATTCAATTTGAATTTTAGTAAAATTTATAATAATTATTGATTAAAATGAAATTTGATTAAAACTAAACGAGAATATTATATTTAATCTCAAATTTAGCGCATTTTAAGCCATAATTTGCAATAACCCGGACAATCGGATGAATGAACGGAAGGTAACACAAAAAAGTTTTCATACAAATCAAGCAATACTTGCAATACTTGTTGAACAAGTTTTTACACAATTCCTATCCAATTGTAAACGAGTTTATGAGTCATTAACTTATAATTATTTCCATACGTATAGCAAAATCATGTTTAAAAATTGTTTATCACATTCAATGGGAGAGAGAAACAAGTGTTTGGCATTGAAATGAAATTGTCATAAATAAGTGTCAGAATCGCTAACACTTCTCACTCGTAATCCTTACGCCTATTCCTCACAAAGTCTACAATTTTTCACTTTTTTGTTAAATTAATTAGTTTTTGGTTACGAATCGCGAATCAAAGACAATGTCATTCGTATTGGTTACCGCTGAAGACCTTTTCTACGGCCCGACCTGTATATCGACCGAAGACTCGGCACTCCATCAGCAGATATCGGATGTTTCCGATACCACTAAATATCTCACTATCTCTTCGAGAAGGAAGAAGACCGAGAGAGAGACTACGGTTAGTGTTGTCCACTATTTTCTTATATACTTATTATTTATCTATTTATTTAATACAACATTTGATTCATTAAATCTGACATTTGTTTCAATGATTGTTACATATATTGCGAACAAAAGAGCGGAAAAGCGGACAAAAGTGACAAAATTAAAGCGAAATACGAGTCAAAACTGAAGGAATTTAAGGATAAACCAGAAAAGGCGGAGAAACTGAAGGAAAAGATGGACAAAATGGCTCAAAGAGAGAAAGAGAGGATCGGTGTCATCGATGGCAAGAAAGTGAAGTTCGACCCGAACTCGAAGGCACTGGTGATCAAAGTAGAGGACGCGCCCGTCCGGGTGCTCAACAAACTGGCGGCTCTCGGCTATCAAATCACTCCGAGCTCTAGCGGCGGCTCCGGTGGCGGACACGGAAGCGGTTCCCGTGTGGGACAGGTGTGGACTTTGTTCCGACCCGGATATGTGCCCCAAATGTATCCCGAATTGAATAATCTCAATATCAAGGAGTGCTAAATATGTCATCCATTTTGATGTTTGACTCTAAAACTTATTTATCTAATTATTTAATGAAAATTTTGTAATGAAATCCGATATTTAATGAAAAAAGTTTATCAATAAATTGATAGCAACCAAGAGATTGACTAAACAATTGAGATTTAACTAAAACATTGCATATCTATCGGAGCTTAATGTTAAGCATAGGAATTATAATATTTAACTTATGGTTTGATTATAAATTTTGTCGCAAATTGTTTTCTCATTTTACTTTCAAATCAAATGTATTTTTAATAATTTAATAAAACAATTGAATTATTTGTAAAATTCAGTGTTGAATCAAATTGACTGAAACTATGTTTAATTTAGTCAATCAATTGAACCCAAAATGTGCAGAAATGACCCAAAGTTAATGCACTATAGAAATGGTCCCCCGGTTTGGGTGAACGTGACTACAGGGCTGTCAACACAAACAAGTGATGATCGAGAGTTCGAGACCTATATATGGCACGACTGGAGCGCTCGAGAACTAACCAAAGCTCGAGCCCTCACACTCGCAGTGTTCACAACTCTTTTAGAAAGTTATTGGAAAACAGTATTGAATGCATCACTCGATCGCATATATTAAACATGATTAATTTTAATTACAAAACTTAAAAAACTTTAATTAAATGCATTAAAAACTTAAAATAATTACAAAAATCAAAGCAATAAATTAAAGCCAAGGTAATAGTTGATGACCTTGGTGCTTATGCCTATGCACTGCATGCTTGTACTGTACGATAGGGTTGAAAATTCCTACTGGGAATTGTTCCCAAAGGAATGTTCCTAGGAATATTCCCTGGGAAAATTGGGAATATATATTTATTCCCTTTGGGAACATTCCCAATCACCCCCAATTGGGGGCAAAATGGGGGTAAAATGTGGGGGTCGACACACTTTACTACTGGCGCCATCTGGTGAGTGAGCTTTTTGGATGGGAACGTTCCGGGAATATTCCCACTGGGAATATTCCCAATTGGGAATATTTATTATATTCCGGGAATTTTTTCAACCGTACTGTACGAGTTGTATAGACTGTAATACACTGTATATTTAAAAACAGAGATTCCCTCCAAAAATGAGACCCAAAACACACTCGACTTTAATGAATGAAAACAAGTGTTTGAATGAGTGCTCAATCAATACATCTTAAGGTAAGTATTAATTATGTTTTGACAACTTTTTTGTCGCAAATAATGAATAATGTATTGATTTTTACGGTATAATCGATGGACTGAACGCTTGTGTCGAGTAGTAGTTGTCGTGTATTTGCATTACAACAGTAAGTGTTGACTACTATTTCAGAGTAACAGTAATTCAAACTTTTTATTTCTCAAAACAAATCAATGCTTTCTCTCTGTTTTCATGTCGTGTTTGCTCTCAATATCTGGTATTAATTGTTAACTAATAGTATAAATATGTGTTGATATCAAACAAATCGTATTTATTATATGATATATAATTTATATCCAATGTCTGAACCAAAAGGTTATCTTTTTTATGCCAATTATAAATCAATATTTTAATGATTGTCTGTTTTGGTGGTGTTTTAGTGACCGCAAGATCTAAAGTGTTGTCCAACTGGTCGTCCAGTCTTATAGACGCCGAACCGCCGGTTCTTCAGACAACGCCTCAACCGATGCTTAACAGGTCGGCCACCGCTTCGGCGAAGAGCAACAGATCCGCCGACAAGTCTGACCGAAGAGTATCGCCCAAAAGCGCCGACAAGAAGACCGACGAGAATTGGTTGAAACATAAGAATAGAGATAATATGAAATCGAAGACAAGAAGCGAAACGCCGGTGAAGAGTGGCATCACTTTGAGACCAAACAGAGCCGCCGAAGTGATACAAAGTCCAGACAAACCAAATACAGTCCAAAAAGACAAACAATTGGATAACAATTTGAATACTTTTTCGACTAAATTAAGAAAACATTCAAACAATTCAAATGGCAATTCAGAGACGGCTAATGAAGTGACCACTAATGCTGCGAAACAAGCCGTGAGAGGCACCAAAAGTAATGCCAAAGAAGTGAAGATAAATGTGATGGAAAGCGATGAGTCAATGGAAGAGATGGATGTGTCGGACGATAATGGGATCTGTATTAACAAGGATTGCAATCAAGAGATAAACAAGTTTTATATATTTGAAGGCAAATTCTGTTCGTCGGTCTGCGCTGTCCGGCAATGGACTCAAAACTTCCACAACAATTGGGGTCAGAAGAAGACTTAATTAATACATTTTAAACACATTTTACACTTTAATATTCATTGCGTCCAATCATACAATCAAAGCCTGCATTTCATTCATTCATTTTTACATTTTTAATTATGAATTTTAATATGAATTTACATTTTAATCACTTTACAACTGAACCCAAGTCCACATCCCATTGCTGTACCGCAAGAGAGGCCACTCTTGCATACAATGGATTCACAATGCAATCAATTAATAATTAGATGAACTGCCAGTCAAGTAATCTCCCAAAACGTCTCTCCCATATATGACACCAATGTTTTATAATATAAATTGAATTTTAGAAATGATTAAAATATACACTTTTTTGGTATTATATATAAATGATAAATGAAAGTAAAATTGTTAAGAAATGATAACTAAGTTTGCATTAATTGAAACATTATTTCAATGAGTGGACAATACAAGCCCTCAATAATATCATGCCTTTGAATGCCTGAGTGGTTGTAATGAAGAGACGGTCCCTCGCAATGACTTTGAGCCCAATATAAGGGTTTGTAAACAGAGTTTTCAATTCAGTCATTGATTTTGAATTGAGTTTTCATTTCATGTGATTTGATGAGTGAAACGACAGGTATTTTCATAGCATTTCACACAACGCTTTCATTTAGTGTTTGATTGAATGTCAACTCAATTTGCATCTCATTGTTGTGCCGATAGAGAGGTCATCGCATCCCAAGATGTCGACCGCCAGGTCTAAAGTGATGAACATGTGGTCCGCCGGTGATGTGACCGCCGAAGCCATACCACCGCCACCACTGGTGCCCAAGATGTCGGTCTCACAGCCGTCTCCGCCACTGATCAGCACTACTCACTCATCGATCGTTACCGCCGCTGAAGATATACCCAAAGAGCCGCCAAAGAGCGACCAATCGGTGCCACAAATGCCCGCTTTGGTGCCACCGCAACACGTGATGACTCATTCAATAAATGGCACACAAAGTGACACCAAATCAGACAATGTTTCGGTGAAAAGTGTGGACACGAAAGTGAAAGACATTTCGGGTAAAGCGGTGCCAAAGATGAGATCCAAAGGGTTTAAGGCTCGCAATGGTTTGCCGTCAAACGTAAAGGTGATCAAAACCCGGACGCGACCCGTTCTCGTCAAGGGATTCGCCCAACAAAAGGGTTTTCTTGATTTTGTCGGCAGATCTTATGTTTTGGTCAAAGAAGGCGTTCCCTTCATTCAGGACCGATCGTGCAAACAGTTGACCTCCGATAACAACAACACCCCTTCCGCTACGGCCTCCACCGCCGCCGCTGTCGTCGACGCCAACACCACAACCACTGTTCACAACACAATCACTCATTGCATGGATTGTAACGACAAGAAGGCACAGACACAGGCGTGTCGTTTCTTTCAGTACCGAACGCTCGTCAAAAGCAACGGCCAGTTGTCTGTCTACGCGTTCGCCGAAGAGGACAACGCCACTCACGACGACTGCAAACTGTGGCTCCCATACCAACAGACGAGTGTCCAACCGATGACCGAAACGGAGGCCCGATATCTGTTGACTTTCGTTGGCGAACAGTTCTGCCAAATCTATGGCGAAGAGCAACGCGTGTTCGCGAACTACGAGTCCATAACGTGGAAACGGCCCGTCAAAGGGATCCGCGAGTTGTGCGACATTTGCCAGACAACTATCTTCAACACGCATTACGTGTGTCCGAACTGCGGTCTCGCCATTTGTGTCGACTGTCACGACGTGCGCAAAGAGAGCGAAGTGTCGGCCAATCCGGCCATTCATTTGAACCGCAAAACACACGACGAGTTCGGCTGGAGTTTGTGTCACGACAAGCAAAAGCACGACACAAATGGCTTGCATTTGGCGCTCTTCATCACGAAAGCCACGTTTGACTTCATTGACCGCACGTCACATACCATCAGAAATAATCGCCGCATTTCGGGCGTCTGTGGATGTAATCAATTGGATCCCACACTCAACATGAATATCAGGGATCAGTGCAAAGACCTCGACCTCATTACCTTCTATCCACATGTGCCGCGACAGTGGTATTGCAACGACCGACTGCTTGTACTCACGGAACCCAAAAATTTTCACAATTTAAGTTATTTTCAAATCGCTTGGTTAAGAGGTTTTGTAAGTAGTGTTTGAATTGTTGTTTTATTGTTTATTGATTACTAATTATGTATTTGTTATTCTCAGGCCGTTATGATTCAAAACGTCAACTTATGTATGAAACCCGATCTCTGGGAACCGCAAAAGTTCAATAAGTCATTTGGCCGACAATCGAGTTATTTAGTGAATTGCATGAACGGCTCAACAGTACCGAAACGACCGATGAGTGACTTTTGGGACGGTTTCGAAGACATTGATAAACGCATTAAAGACGACGAGACCGGAGAGGAAATGATATTAAAACTGAAGGACTGGCCGCCAAACGCCGAGTTCAGAGATATACTGCCGCTTTGGTTCGATGATCTGATGGATGCGCTGCCACTTCCAGAGTACACCAAATACAACGGTTCCCGCAATTTGGCGGCACGTCTTCCCGACTTCTTTGTTCGGCCAGATTTGGGCCCTAAGATGTACTGCGCGTACGGATCGGTTCTGCACGCAGACAAAGGCACCACTAATTTGCATCTGGATATGAGTGACGCCATCAATGTTATGGTTTACGTCGGAGTCGCACAAAAGGACGGCCAACCACTGGAATCGCACCTTAAATACGCCGACGACACGCTCCGGAAGGGCGGATGCGATGAGCAAATGATGCAAAGGGCCGACAAGAATGGCCTTAAAGTGGGCGCTCTGTGGCATATATGGCGCGCAGAAGACGCCGACAAAATGCGTCAATTCATCAGAAAAGTGGCGAAAGAGAGACACAAGAAGAGTGATTTGACGAGTGATCCGATTCACGACCAGAGCTGGTATTTAGACGAACCGTTGCGCCGACGCCTGGAGACCGAGTACAACGTGAAAGGTATGGCAATCGCTCAGTGTTTGGGCGACGCTATTCTGGTGCCGGCGGGCGCTCCACATCAGGTGCAGAACATCCACTCTTGTATTAAAGTCGCGGGAGAGTTCGTCTCACCCGAGAATGTGGGCCATTGTGTGGCACTCACTCAGGAGTTCCGCAAACTGTCCAAACGGCACACCAATCACGAGGACAAACTGCAGATCAAAAATATCATTTATCACACCATTAAAGACAGTCTCTCGACTCTAATGAATCCCAACGGCCCTCCGATGCCGTCAATGGCTCAGTCGCCCTCCAAAGTGCTTCCAAACGGCTGTCGTCCTCACAATGGAAACGTCCGAAACGGTTCCGATTTATGCAAATCATTGCCGCCTCAGACCACTCCAGTGCCAACTCCCGCATCATTCCTGACGCCTCCCAATAGCGTCGAGAAGTCGTCGATTAATGAAATGAATGGCCAGAAGCTCAGTGACAGCGCAGCCATTACTAGTGGTCACACAATAATGAAGATCGAAACGAGTGATGAGTCGTCGCGTGAATTGTCAAACGATTGCGAGATGACTGACTCGGAAGCGGCCAAAACTATGGCTGAATTGTTGCCGCCATTACTCACTCACATCAACAACAATACAATGGATGAACAAAAGGTCGATTTGTCTGATTCGCCGCCCATTCTTGAGCCCTATTCAACATGTGATGACATAAAAGCCGAATCAATGGCTACCGATTGACTGTATTATTAGTTAACTATTCAATGATTTAGAAGAAAAATTTAACATATTATGTGTTTTTACCATTATTTCAATGCATTTCATTTTGTTTAAGAAAATTGTGATCTCTTTTTTGAATGAATATCATTTCATATTTGTTTTGTATTTTTAATTTGTTTCAAATTAATTAAATTATATTATCAATCAATCATTTGATTATTTATTTAACAAATTATACATCGATTTTGCGCCGAAAAATGTGCATTGATTTTGAGGTATGCTTTTGGTAAGTGATAAGCAGACAATACTTTCATTGATTATACAGTTAACAAATAGATGTAACGACTTATGCCGCATAGAATTGCATGCAATTATATCAAGATTTTGAGCAAATTTCAAAAGTGCTAAACCAGTGCAATTATATCCGGATACAATTGCCCCCCATATTAAAAACTCACATATAATTATAACGACTTATGCCGCATAGAATTGCATGCAATTATATCAAGATTTTGAGCAAATTTCAAAAGTGCTAAACCAGTGCAATTATATCCGGATACAATTGCCCCCCATATTAAAAACTCACATATAATTGCCCCCAAACTCTGTACACATTTATTGGTTAGTTATTCCAACAGTTTTATTATTGAAATGAAATACAGAAATAGTTACATATAGTAGTTGTCCGACTCTGACCTCTATTACCACTCTGTGTTTGCATTGCTTTCACTTTGACTTGCATTCAATGAAGGGTTACTTTCACTCAAATCTAATGTATTTGGTATCTGTTGCAACTAGACTGACTAGATGAGTTTATGACAATCCTGGATTTTGGGCAAAAATCAGCCATATAATCCTGGATTCCTAGACATTTTACAAATTTTAGCTATATTATCCGGGACGCCTCCATAGACTCAATGTTTAATATATTTTTGAAATTCTGGACAGGACATTGATTCCGGGACAATCCAGGCCATTTCTGGACATCTGGTCAGTCTAGTTGCAACCCATCCATTGATTCTTCATTTGATAACTCAATTATTTCAGACATTGTTTCACAAATACCTGACACTCATTCACATTAAACAAAACGCACACCAATTGATAGGAAAGGGAAGCATATAATTCACAAAAAAAACTTTTAGTCAAACTTTACAGTTTGATATTATATGAGTTTGAGGGCAACTATATGTGAATTTTGATAAATGCCTAAATGATAGCAGAACTGAGGGCAACTCTATCCGGATATAATTGCACCCCGACTTAGAGATCTAGATATAATTGCACTGCAACTATATGCGGCGAAAGTCGTTACAAATATGTTTTTATACTTAAAACTATGTAAAAGTTGGGTAACAATATATTTTGTGCAACTTATCGCTCGCGGTTACAATGAAAATATCAATTCAATCCATTATTTAAATTCTCGTTTAACTGTAATATGTATTAAAATGAATTCAATTAAAGCATTGGTGAAGAAGTTTAATAAAAACAGTGAAATGAACACAAATATTCAAAATGTAAGCATTTTATCAAACGTAATATCAAATGATTATACTTTTCATTATATTTCCAGAATTCAAGTCGTGATAGAAATCAAAACTCAGAAGAAGACGAAGACTCGGAAGAAACGCCTTTTATATCACTTATTAAAAGTATAACTGAAGACGATTTCAATCGCAAATCATTACTCAAATTCTGTGAACAAAACTCAATTCAATCCTTCGAAGAAGTCTTTAATCAGAGGTTTAATTAAATAATAAAATACAAATCTATTTATATTTTAAATCTAATGTCATATTAATATGTGATTTAACTGCAGTTTATATCGAGATATCTATCGTTTTGATTACGGAACTTATGCCGAGCTCTTCACCGCCATTGACAACAATATCAATGAAAAGGTTGTCTTAAAAGTGATTCGTGTCGTTAGTTCTGATCTCAAGAGTCGCATAAATGGCGTAAAGTTTCATTCAATCGCTTTGTTTAAAGAGGTTCACAGCGAGTGTCAAATCAGCGCGTAATCACTCTTTGGATTTCTCATTTGTTAATTACTCTCATAATTGAATAATTTATAAAATATGTTTTCACATCCAATTCAGTGCCCTTTCAAACCTGAGAACTGGTCCTAAATTTAGGACCAATTGTTATCCACGGGTTTACTCTAAATATCTTCTCGACGGAGATATTCCTCACTATTTCTTAAAAGAGAAAGCTTTCGATGGATTCAAACCCATTAGAAATGATGTCTTTGAAGATTACGCCTCTATTCGTAAGTTTAATGTTATCTAAACTTTTAAAATATATTTAAAATGTGATTATAATGTAAACTATAGCCCGAGAGTATGCGGTAATTGTAATGTCATTTGGTGGACATCCCCTTTGGAAAGCTCTTAAAGTGATTATTTTGTATGTTTTAATTATTCAATTGTATAATTATTTGTATTAACCATAGAATAAGACAATCACTGCCTCACAAGTGTTGAGTGTTATAAAGCAAGTAATAATAGGGTTAGCAGTGGCTGAGGGGGCGGTTGAGTTGGAGCACCGGGATCTTCACGAGTCCAATATTCTAATACAAGAGACTTCAGAAATGGATATTCAATTCATTCATAATTCAAAGTGTTATTCAATTGAAAGCCATGGACTCGAGGCCACCATAATTGACACCACTTTTTCCAGAATTAAACTCAGTACACGATCTCTCTCTCTCTCTCTCTCTCTCTCTCTAATCCAAAATATCCAGAGTTAGCAAAGAGTTTGTGAACTTGGGTTTAGTTTGAAACAATTTACGACAAACACACAAATGAAACAATGTTTTCTAATCCAATACATTTGTTTCGGTTTATCTCTCAATATTGTTTATTATAAGAGAATAATTCTAATAATTGTTTTGTAGACGATTCTGTTTTTTACAAAGATTTGTCGTCAATTATGACTTTTGATGAGAAGCTAACACTTCAAGACAAGGCCTATAAGTCAATGGTTTCTTTGACTGAGTACTAATACATTTAAATAATATTTAAACTTTTAATAATAGTATCTATTTGTCAGAAACCAATGGAAGAGATTTACTCCAAAGACAAATATGAATTGGATTAAATATATTTGCATTAAAGTCTTAAAATCCAATGTAATTCGTGAAAGCAATGACATTAAAGTCAAACAGAGTATTCACGACATTATTAAATCACTAAAAGGCAAAAACTCTTTGCAAGAAATTGATTTCAATTGCCTTTAAGTCATTTTCAATGATTTCAATTTGCATTCTTTGTATTATTTAAATATTCTTTGTTTTTATAAATATTTTATCAATAAATATGTTTAAAATTTATATCAAGAATTACTATATTAAAAATTTAATTAAATTAAGTTATACACAACTCTTCAGTAATATTACAATGATGAAAATTAAGGAAATATTAAACACAGATGTAATGCTTAAAGTTATATATTAAATGATAATTAAAGTTATCGTGTTATTTAATACAAAATCAGACACAAACTAGTGCTATGAATATTATTCAATAAAATAATAAATAACAGTAAAAGTAATGAGAGATAAACCGAAACAAATGGGAAATACAATTCTTGAGATTACATCGACAGTACAGACGATATGCTTTGGTTTGGTTTTGTTGTTTGCATTGCCTTCAGGTTCTTGTGATGGACCGAAAGGCCACGAAATAGCGACTGAAAACTCAATAAGTGTCGCAAAAACATAAGTTATACACATTATTGTCCAAACTTCCAGAGCATAGATATAGGAGACATTGAGTTCGGCCTGAATTTGTTGCGCTATCAGTGCTAACAGTGATGTAATGATGAGTGATATTCTCGCCGGCGCTATATTTGCCGGAATCCAGAATCCAATGAAAGACATGATCACAATTAAAAAGGACGGAATGAACCGTTTTATTAAATAATTGCCAATATTTCGCTCCAAATGCAACATAACGTAGAGACACGAGTGAACACCTGTGTCACACAATACAGATATTATATCAATAGTAATCAAATGGCAAACTTATTGTGATTAAACTGATAATTGCCTAAATCTGTGTAATTCTTAACGCATACACCTTTGTTGCCCTCTTTGATGCCAAACTCTGGCTGATCTACGTGTGAGCCAATTCTGAATGAATGCCAATTCAAACGAACGGTATTTATATTCTGAGACACTTTTATAGAGGAAAATAATAAAAATTACATTTAATAATTTAAATGAATGCACAATTTCTTACGAGTGGTTATATTAATAAAACAGATTTGTTTATCAAACGGGTATTTCTCAAACTTCATGTCACAACTGAATTTGATTCTGAGTCGCGAAGCCATAAACACATTCGTATTCTCGCCGGCGCTATATTTGCCGGAATCCAGAATCCAATGAAAGACATGATCACAATTAAAAAGGACGGAATGAACCGTTTTATTAAATAATTGCCAATATTTCGCTCCAAATGCAACATAACGTATAGACACGAGTGAACACCTGTGTCACAAAATGCAGATCTTATATCAATAGTAATCAAATGGTAAACATATTGTGATTAAACTGATAATTACCTAAATCTGTGTAATTCTTAACGCATACACCTTTGTTGCCCTCTTTGATGCCAAACTCTGGCTGATCCACATGTGAACCAATTCTGAATGAATGCCAATTCAAACGAACGGTATTTATATTCTGAGACACTTTTATTGAGGAAAATAATAAAAATTACATTTAATAATTTGAATGAATGCACAATTTCTTACGAGTGGTTATATTAATAAAACAGATTTGTTTATCAAACGGGTATTTCTCAAACTTCATGTCACAACTGAATTTGATTCTGAGTCGCGAAGCCATAAACACATTCGTTGTGTTACTTATAATGAAGTAAAGACTGGGAGATATGACATCGTTAGCCATTCCTCCGCTCACGGCGTTACGGAAGGACGTGTCCGGAATCCAGAGCCGACTCTTCCACTCGTAGTCCAAAATCAATTTATCCGACGTATCGTTCACTCGATTCAGTCGATAGTCAGTCCAATAGAGATGGTAGAAGAGGTCGACATCAAACTCCTTAACCAATGGTATAATTTTACTTAATTTTTTTAAAAACAAAACGACTACTAATTTGAATACCATTTTGGAGTTAGAATCTGGACTTATAGTGAGTATAACTACCGAAACATTCACATCAACTGCCAATCCATTCACTTTGGGAGCGCTGTTCCGATTGTATCCGTTGGGCAACAGCTCTGACCCGTAAAACTTTGACTCCCTTTGACACGAAATTATTTTGATAATTAAACATAATATAAGTAAAATTAAATTGAACATGGTCGTAAATGCTGGGATAATATTAAATATTAAATTCAATAAAATGTAAATTCACACAATTAGTGTAAAAATATTAAAACTGAAAATAATTTAATTCACAAACAATATAAAAATACAACTCTTATATAATATTATAAGGAAGTGGAGAAAGTGATCACATAATCAAAATATAGTATATTATATCCTATTTATGTATAAATGTAAAGAATTTATATCAATAATTGGAGATTATTGGAAATAATTGAAATTTTTGACAATTTATTCATACATTAGTAGAAACTATTGAGAAGATTGTCAAAAAATGTTTAATAATTTCGTTGAATTTCATTGTAAAGCTGTTTACCTCTAATTTTGAGTTCAATGTCATTGGAAATGATATAAATTAAGTTAAACACAAATATAATTAACATTATATATAAAGGAGTTGTATATAAATATTGTAACTATTTGTTAATTTTTATTACCTGTTGCTAATTAACAGAGAGATCGCTCCAAATATTTGTATTATAAGTCTATTTAAATAAAATGTTTGCAAATTTAATATTGATTTATAATCCAGTCTCATATCCTTTATAAGGAAAAATTTAATGTAAAATATAATTTGTTTTTCATTTTTAAAAATTATAGTCACAAATGTTTTATTATAATCAAAATATTGTCAACAAGTTATAAATTTAATAAAATATATTTTAAATTAAAAAAAAAGAAAATCTAAACAAATTTTTTGGATGAAAATTAATGATTATATAAAAATAAACGCGAATTTAATGCTAGATATGTGAGAGGAAGTGGTGTTTATGATTTACTGGTCGGACCCATGGCTACGGACATGGAGTCATCAGTGGGCGCGAGTGCGGCCGCCTTTTTCTGGGGCGACGTCGAGACAGTGGACACAACGGCTTCGGGCGCCGGCGCTGGCTTTGGCTTCTCTTTGGGCGATGTTTTTCGGGGATTTTTGTTAATCTTTTGGGCCATACTTTCCACGGTTTCACTCATTTTAGATACTTTTGGAGGAGTCTCTGGCTTTACATTGGACTTCACGGCCGACGGGTCGGGTTTGAAGGCCACAGATGTCGGCGCCTTATTCTTCACTTGAGATGTCATTTTTGGTTTGATTTCAGAAGCCATTGGTTTAGTAGACAATTGTTTCTATTGTATTA
>CAJPIZ010002135.1:0-10301 GCA_905368565.1 Medioppia subpectinata
GTATTTTCAAAAATATTAAATATAATATAATTAATCACTTCTAATAATAAGATCCATATTTTGACGCTTTATATTCAGAGAGGTTTCTTACGAACGGCGTTAATGCAAATCAATTACAACACATATAGAGTATAATTATGTGATATTAAATTATGGGCATTGAAAGTGCCATTTAATTATAATGCTATTTAATTGATTATAAAATTTAACTGAAATTTTGTTTATATTATATTATATTAAATATATGTAAAACTAAAGAGAAAACTAAACTATTCTATTGAACAAACTTTTCAAATGATTAACACTTCAGACAATTAAAGCTAAGCAATTGAATTAAACTTCATTTTGAATATAAGTGTTTAATTATACTGTAATAACAAAATATTACACATAAAATGCAACCATTAAAGAGATTATAATATCTGAAAACAAAAAAAATAATAAAAACTAATACTTGAAAATTTTAATTTTACGAGAAGTCCTTAATTTATTATATTTTTCAGACACTATTATTGCAATTTTCAAAGTCTAATATATTTTCGTGAAACTATTCAATTGCACACAAAAGCGCTTTAAAATTATTTTTCAATTAATGTCTTATGTATTCAATAAAAATAATATTTATTATCTCATTATAAGCGGCCGTTTGAATGCATTTATTGTATAAACATTGAGTTATGAAATAAAATACTTTGTCATAAAAAGGAAATAGATTTACACACAAAAAGTCAAATAATAATACAAACTTTTGCGAACGATGGGGAGAGGGGTATAGAGAGAGAGAGAGAGAGAGAGTTATATAAACAAATTTAATATCATGTACAACACTGTACGGCACATCAGAGTAGGCATAGGTTTAGTTTACTTATTATTCTGAAAAATATCAGTAACGATACGAACAAAATAACTCAATTCTGGCACAGAATATACCAAAGAATATATATTTTGGTTTTTATATTCTATTTAAATCGAGGATTTGAATGACTGAACACATAATAAAGATGAAAAGTATTGGATATATTGTATCGACAATAATAAGGGCGAAAAATATAAAACCAAAAAAACCTCATTTCAATATAACCTATTGGTTGAGAAACGATATCACTGTATGTCGGGAGCGATAGATAGCTATTTTGGGAATTGTGTTCATTATTTGGTTTGCAATAACGTATTGACTCTCATATCAACGCAAACTAGTGTTAAGGTTTGCGATACACAAATGCATAGAGGAATCCATTTATCACTTTTATATAATGGCAAACATATATTCATTGATTTTAGTAATTCATTGTTTTTGTCGGCACAACTCATCGCTGCAAAGACAATAAGACAATAGACTTAAATCTCTGTGTATTATATTATTTGAATGATTATAACAATAGATAAACAGCGAGTATATTAAGTGAACAAAATTGATAATATGAATACCAGTATAATATTGAGAGCAATGAATGGGAAATCCAGTCTTCAAACATATACTGATATATTTAGATATGTATAGTAAAGCACTTTTTACATTGGATTAATAATTGAACAATAAATTGCATTTAAATTTGTTGTTTGTTGTGTTGAAATTAGATATTAATGTTTGACAATAAATTGAAATCTTATTTTATCGCACAAATGGTCTCATAAGACAATATGTTTAATTCATATTTCATTTCAATGTCTGTCGCACAGAATATTCATACAAAATGCTGACTATTATTAAAAGTCAGCACAAAATGCATGCGAAATATAATATGAAAATGGTTTTAATGGCACTAAATATTGAAATCAATTCGTTTCTATGAATTTTATACATTATTCAAAAGACAGAATATTTACGTTTTTATTAATATTAATGCCTTTAAGTTTGCATCCAATGTACATAACTATTATATTTGTGTTATTGTAAGCCTATTTGCCATCCAATACTTACTACCATATTATGCAAATCATAATAAAATAGAAAGTCTCTCTCTCTCTCTCTCTCTCTTTCTCTTTCTCCAACATAAACGACAGTTTGCAGGCACTCTATATTCGAGTTATTTTTTGTCGTATTTATTATTAAAATGATTTCTTATTGAGACATATTTCCCGTCCATACCTGTAAGCGTGTCGTCCAATAGTTATCCACAAAATATAGTCATCACATCTATTATTAGTGTTAAAATTTATCGTTAAGTCAACGCAAGAGTTTTTTAAGGCAATGTCGACATCAATATTTGACAAATCGTGAAGACATAACGTCTCTCTCTCTCTCTCTCTCTCTCTCTCTCCTCCCTTTGGACTAAGAATTTGTGTTTTCGATTTAAATTTTGGACAGAAATTGATTTTAAATGAGAAGACTTTTCATATATTTGTAAAGAAATTTTCCCACATATTTCCGATTCATAAAAAGACGATTTAAATTTAATTTAAAGTCTAATTTTAATATTTATGTTTCTTGTGATCAAATAATTTTTATTAGGATTTATGCTTTTATATGTGCCTCTTATTATTAATACAGAATAATCATTCAAATTTATATTGATGATTGAATTTTAAAATTTATAAGTTACCAAGGATTCATTTATATTTATGTTTTGGAAATATAGAATTTGGGACAGAATTATAAAGAATCTAAATTTCATTACAAAATTTCAATCTGTTTTATATAAATATCTTAAATACAATAAAAATATAAAGAATAGTAAAGATTATTGATTAGTTGTATTCATCTTAAATAGTATTTTAGTATTGACTTTTGTTTATTTTATTTAACATTCTCTCTCTCTCTCTATTAATAAATGACAGGAACTTTGAGTTAATATAAATTATATCCAATTTTTTCAATCCATTTTCATTAAATATGTTTTGTGTTGACAGCAGTCGTCGTCTCCCTATGTATTGGTAAGAATCAGAGCGCAAATCAAACTCTTTATTAAATAATTGATTAATTTCTTTAAGATTATAAAAAGCAGATGTTTTCAAGTGTTTTGAAACATTTATTATTCTCAATAAATGATGTGATTTTCTTAGTATTTATTGCAATTGGTTTGCTAATGAAAGCTATGTATTATTTAGTTGTAACATTAAATTTTGTTAGCAATATTAATAACCACTAATCGTCGGAGGGGCCACTCTAGGGCCACTCTTGTATAGTGAGGTTATACTTTAGTTATAGCACGACTAATGCTATCAAATATGAATCTGTCTATAAATCGCTATATTTAGAACTCATACAGTACTGTCTATTTACAATTACATTTCACCATGCCAATCCCTGAATATTAGCCATAACTAGATTAGACACTAAAGTATCTATAAATATAAATTTAATCACTGATTCCAGAAATAGCTATGATTTGCAGGAATTAAATGCATTACACTTTCAATTCTGTTATCGATTTGTGTCATAAATAGCTATGAAGAGACTCACTAACAGAATATGTCATCATTGAGATGGAGAGAGGGAGAGAGAGAGAGAGAGAGAGAGAGAGAGANGAGAGAGAGAGAGAGAGAGAGAGAGAGAGAGAGAGAGAGAGATTAGACTGAGGTTTGAAGTCCAGGGGTTTGGTTCTCCATGATTTCAATTAAATATCTTACGAATGGATGCATAAAATCAATTACATAAAGGGCTGAAATACTAGAACACATACAGAAGTGTTTTATTTGAAGATTTTTGCAATCGATATAATAATATAAAAAATATGTGACTTTTTGAACAAACAAAAAATACAATACAATACAAACCAAACTTCAAAACTCAATATTAGTTGAATGTTTAGATTTAAAGAAAAAAAAAATTATTCAAAATTTGTTCAAAAATATGTACAATTTTTACACTTTTATACATGAATTGCCTGAAAGGCATTTACATTTTGTATGAAAGTATAGCAAAAGCACCGGAATATAAGGGTTAACCCATTCACTAGATCTGTTGTAATAAAACCCATTCAATATTTGTGTTATATTGTGTAATATTATAATACATACGCTATATATACTGCCATAGAATATATAAATTCATTAAAATAATGTATTTTCAAAAATATTAAATATAATATAATTAATCACTTCTAATAATAAGATCCATATTTTGACGCTTTATATTCAGAGAGGTTTCTTACGAACGGCGTTAATGCAAATCAATTACAACACATATAAAGTATAATTATGTAATATTAAATTATGGGCATTGAAAGTGCCATTTAATTATAATGCTATTTAATTGATTATAAAATTTAACTCAAATCTTGTTTATATTATATTACATTAAATATATGTAAAACTAAAGAGAAAACTAAACTATTCTTTTGAACAAACTTTTCAAATGATTAACACCTCAGACAATTAAAGCTAAGCAATTGAATTAAACTTCATTTTGAATATAAGTGTTTAATTATACTGTAATAACAAAATATTACACATAAAATGCTACCATTAAAGAGATTGTAATGTCTGAAAACAACAAAAAATAATAAAAACTAATACTTGAAATTTTTAATTTTACGAGAAGTCTTTAATTTATTATGTATTTCAGACACTATTATTGCAATTTTCAAAGTCTAATATATTTTCGTGAAACTATTCAATTGCACACAAAAGCGCTTTAAAATTATTTTTCAATTAATGTCTTATGTATTCAATAAAAATAATATTTATTATCTCATTATAAGCGGCCGTTTGAATGCATTTATTGTATAAACATTGAGTTATGAAATAAAATACTTTGTCATAAAAAGGAAATAGATTTACACACAAAAAGTCAAATAATAATACAAAATATATTTCAAACGCAATGCAGAAGAAGATAGCATTGTTTGATCGCAGGCTAGACATTGAATATAATACTATTCAAAAAGGTTTTTGGTTGAAGGAATCAAAAACAAAAACAATCCCGGGATCAGAGCAAATGGTTAGAGAAGTATTGGTTTTGCTATAAAATAAAAGCCATAAAAACAAAAAACAAGTGAGAGATGGAAATGAAAAATGAGAAATAAGTGCAAAAATGGCAATAAATGTACAGAATATTCTGGTCGATACAAAACTAAAGGGTGTGTTATGATAAAAGTTGTGGTAAATGGTGTCCTCACCGGCACTTCGCTGTGTGTCTCGTGTTTACTGAAGCGAAAGCCAATCACTTGAGAGGAGGCGCCGCCGATACACAGATACCGGCTTTCGGTGCAGAACGTGAGCTGTTCGATGGCGAACGGGTCGTCCGACTCCTGTAGACCGACACCACTCTCCGTACCGCTCGACGAATCGCCGCCACTCTTATTGATCTTCGGCTTCTCAAACAGTTTCGCTGTTTTCAGTTTATATAACTGATGCAAATGTACTGCAAATATAATCATAAAATAAGACAATTGTTTT
Organism: Medioppia subpectinata; assembly: GCA_905368565.1. Lineage (NCBI taxonomy): Eukaryota > Metazoa > Arthropoda > Arachnida > Sarcoptiformes > Oppiidae > Medioppia > Medioppia subpectinata. The sequence continues at coordinate 5,341 of CAJPIZ010002135.1, forward strand.
TATACAATATATATATTTTAATTTATCGATTTGTTGCCAAACAATAAACTTAATGGCATTCGTATTATGGATTTTAATGTGTTTTTGTCTGTCGTTTTTATGTTATGTTTCCTTTGCCTGAATAATACATTGGATTTGCGTTTTTTGTGTTATTGAGGTTCTGTTCGTAATATTATTAGTGGTTATTATAATATTTGAAATTCAAATTGAAATTTATTTTGCAGTAATTGTGAGCACAAAACAAAACACTAAACGAGACAAAGAAAGAGAGAGTAATCTTCTCTTTAAATCATATTTTAGTATAAAATACAATACAAGTAAGATATATATAAATAGCAGACAAAATCGCAAAATCTATTATTCATTTTATATGTATTCCTCCGTAAACTATAAGAAAAGAATATTCTTTAAGTTTTTTTTGTGTTTTGCATACAATAAGTAAAACAAAGCTATAAGTTATTAAATATACAAAACTATTGTAATTTCGCTAAAATTGGTTTTGTTTTCGTCAACTCATCAGTAGTTCTGAAATTAAATTAAATGAAAACAATCCCTAATTGTGGAGAAATGTTTAAATACAGTATAATACAAAAGTGATGTGAAATTAAAGCAAAATATGGCCGTTTCTAATATAAAACGTGAATCCATTAGTTGACAGATATATTGTTTAAAATCCTATTTCCAACTCAAATAAAAATCCCCATAAAAGACATTAAACCCAATGATATAATAGGCAAAAGTACTACTGTTTTATTCAATTGTTTATGTAATTAATACTTTAAAATGTCAAGTATTTAATACAAACCAAAATACATAATACAAATAAATATTTATTAAATGTCAATATTTTTGTTTTAATGTTAAACACATTCACATAATTTCAATAAAATTGGGATTTTCTCTCTAAAAAACAGCATTAGTTGTGACATAAAAAGTAAGTCTTATTTTATATAAAAATGGCTTAAATCTGTAAAATAAAATAAAATCCTTTTGCGTTTGTATTTTTACTTATAATAATATTTTCAAATTAAGTGAAAATTCAAATTCAACAATAATTGGGTTTTACGGCAACGGAATTCAATTTTTGTTGTTATTTTGCTTACAATTCACTTCAATATAACAAAAGATATATAAAACATTGAAAACAAACAAAATTCAGTCTAACTTTTTTACTTTCCAAACGAAAGTATGAAATAAATTTGAAGGCAAAAGCAATTGGATTTTGTCAACACAAAAATAAGAGAACATTTGCCTAACATTTGGTGAATAGAGTGAATGTTATATTATTTGTGATCATAATATCGTTTGAGAGCATAATTTTCTTTTATATACGCTTTTAATACCATTTATTTAAATTACATATTATTATAACTACTGTATATTCTGTGGCTCTTTATGTTTAGTACTAAAGTATTGGCTATAAATTGCAGAATACTATACATATCTCACAGACTATACCGTATAATAAAGAGAGAGACAATAATGAATGGGTTGTGTTACCTGAGGAGGCATCCCAGAACTTGATCGATCCGTCCGCGTGTCTGTAATTTATAAATATTGCTTTAATTTATATGATAACCAAATGTGCAAATATTATTATTTATTCATTTTATATGACTTATACATTGAAAGTCATCAAAACATGAGCGCAACTCAATCTAAATAACATATATTTTTGCTGATTTAATGCCTAAATATGTATATAATTCGCATCATTTAACTGAAAGGATATAATTATGATATGCCATACAATATGATTGTTAATAATTAATGATAAACTATTTCATTGTTAGCCATTTTCAGTAAAAATAAATAGTAATTTAAAAAGTGTTGTCGAATAAAATATTATCATAATATGTGATCAATTCTTTACGTATCAAAACATAACATTTGTTTATAATAAACATTCAGTTTATATAAAGTATTAAAATAAGAGTATATATGATAATGAGGTACAGACTATCGGGTAATGTGTGTACAGTAGCGACAACTCAGGTGACAAGAGTGACAGCAAATTGAAAATTACAACCAAAGAGTAGCAAAGAGTTTGGCAAATATATGTGAGACAAGTAAATGACTTTGTGTTACGACAACTACTCAATCAATTGATTAGTTATCTCAAGCAAAAGGAAAAGTTGGCTAAAACTATGGGCTATTTTTGGATGTTTTAATAAATATCTCCGACGGAAATATTAGTGGACAGCAAATAACTAACTGTTTAGTGAAATGGAAACTAAAATGCATGAAATAATACTAATTATAATGACATTGGAATCAACTTTATTAGAGAATTTAAATTAAAAGTTTTAATTAAAATAAAAGTTATAAAAGGAGTGCAAAATAAATACCCGGTAATAATGAGTTCGGGGTAACTGCAGGTAGAGCTGCCCCATTCGCCACCATTGATAGGCCACTCTCTTTCGGAAAATCCGGACCTTTTGTTGCTTTTGTGTCCGACAGTGAGAAAAGCGTAAACCAAATCCGTTGGACAGTCGGCCAAATAGTAACAGTAAGTGACCGGAGATTCGTGCAAATCCATTGAATATGGGTTTTGAAAACATGGATACCTTTGGGAAATGAAAGAGAAATATAGAAAAGAGTGAGAAATTATATCAATAATTGTGATAAATAACTGAAATAAGACTTTTCGACTCATTTGCGAAAAGAATGATTCAAAAAACATTAATTATTGTCTCAAATATTGATATATTGTATGACTTTGTGTAGACTCTATACTATAGAATATGCGGAAAAATGAGATAAAAAATCTATATTTGAGATGCCATAAGATGTCATATATTATTGTATTTGTGAACAAAATAAATGGATTGGAAAAGAGAGGAATACCCGGGACTCAAGAGGTCGACGACGACTAAGTCGTTGTGGAGAAGAACCACTATAGCGTACGGATCGCTAAAATCGGTTTCGTAAGCGGTTTCGCACAAAGTTATGAAATCAATGATATTGTCCTCCATTTCGAGAACAGTTATGGACTTTCCGTGCATAACAGTCAGACTCTGACTTCCATTGGTTTTGTCTAACGATTTCGATGAAAGCGATTGCGGTATCGGTTGAGGCGATTGACTACTCGACGCCTGATTGCCGGCGCCGACAGAAGTACTGTTGCCAACCGGTAGACCACCGGAGAAGATAATGTACGGCTCGCCGTTGCGAACGGTCCGCCACTCGGCCTTATAGATAGGTTTACATAATTCCGGTTTGAGATCATTGCCTGACTTGGAGTGGGGGTAGAGAGTGGTGACGGGTTTGTTGCCTCCCTTTACACCCCATGTGGTAATACTGCCGTCGGTATGACTGGCAATGAATTGTCTTCCCTCGTGATGCCATGATATCGATTTGAGACCTTCAGAGTAATAGATCCTATAGTCGGCTGATTTATTACGTAAATCCCAGAGCACTATACAGCCCGACTCGAAGCCCAGCAGTAGTTTATTGGAATCGATTGGACAGTCGCTCAGATGTACAACAGCTCCGGGATGTGCCTTCCGGGACCTGTTATTGAGTATACCATACATTCACACAAATATTTTAATTACTTGTATTTATTGAAGAATTGAGTGTAAGATAAAGATTGGGAAAGACATACAAATCGATGGCTTTATTCCAATTGATTACATATCCTGAGAGCGTAAATGTATCGATGCTTACGATGTGAACGTTACCCCTCTCTGTGCCGATGTATAGCCATTTGCATTGGAAAGTTAGGTGACAGCAAGTTATCCTAAATACAACGACAAATCAAACAATATATTATTATACAGTATAGCATATAATTCTTATATTATTACAATTATATAGTAGTTATTATTACACGAGAATAGAGATGAAATCTCAAAACATTAGATACACGGACAGCATCTCATAAATACCTTTCAGTTATTTTGCTATTTTTATTGAATTAATACAACATTTTATGACAAATGAAGAAAATACACAAAACATTAGAAAGAATCAAATATTATCTATAATACTGTTTACAGAAATCTCACTATTCCTATGAATACGAATGTTATACTTATAAGTCTTTGGGATATATAGATAGGAGTTAACGACTATTATTGGCTATATTTGGATCCAAAAATAACTTTGCATTACTTTAATCCTTATAATATAAGACCATTTCACTCATTGAATGAATAACCCGTATATTAATAAAAACATTATTATTATTAATGGTATTTTAATAATACAATAGAAAAATCATTAATAATGGTTGTAATAACGCAAATAAAAAGGCAGTAAAAATCATAATTCAACGCAAATGTTAAGTCAGAGCCAAAAGAAAAAACAACAAGAAATAAAATAATTAAAATTTAATAACTAATTGCAAAACTAAATCCGATTATAACATTGCTGCGAGTTTTTGAAAATGAAAATTTAATTTATTTGTTTGTTATGAAAATTAAATACTTCATAGACGAGGAAACATAAATTTATTGATTAAATAATTCAAATGCAGTGTAATGTCAGACATGTAGTGAATAGACAATACGAGTCGACTGTACTGTATATTGTGTTTTGTGAATTATATATCATAATAAACTACATTGTATTGTAATGAACATGCATTCGGTGGGCGTTTAAGACTTCAACCAATTTGTTAAGTAAGTCTCTGTTTTGGGTAAACACTTGATATCTTCACATAACTAAACAAAAAATGTGCATTTTTTCATATAATTAGAGCGCAAATAAAATGTCATTTGAATTGTATTTTGTTTTGTTGAAAAGTATAAAAAGCAGAGACAGAAAACACACAACAGAAACAATATTAAAGTCAAGAATTGAGTTTAATCTGAATGGCTTTGATTGTGATTACGAATGGATAGCAGTTATGTCTTTCGGAGACAACACTGGAGAGGTTGGGGACATAAGGCCGGGGTCTACAGAATTTAGAGATCACATTAACTAAGAGAGAGAGAGATAGATAGATAGAGAGAGAG
>CAJPIZ010002136.1:0-14415 GCA_905368565.1 Medioppia subpectinata
AGTATAAGCCGACCAACCGCAATCTACTCGATCACCACGACATTGCCGTATATCGGTTGGACAAAGACATTGAGTTTCAGGTGCTATATATACACTATAAGTCTCGGTATATGTCTCGGTATATGTCAAACACCATATGTTTGCCGAAACAAAAATTATTTATCGATCGCAACGGCGTTGAAGTGAACCCGCATTTGTTGGACTCGGAAACGCCGGCCACAATGTATGGCTGGGGTCAACGCTATGGTAAACTCCCAGAGGATAGCGATATTATATGGGACCGACTTAACGACTATAAGGACCGCCTTCAGAGAGCAGAGATCACTCTGGAGCGGGAGCTGAAGAAATATCGGTGGCTTTTGTGCGCGGAGATCAAGCACTGGCCGCTCCACTCTGTTTGCGCTGTGCGTGTGTTTTGTATTTTACATTAATTGTTTATTATAAATATAATTGTCAATTGATTATTAGGTGGATTCCGGGGCGCCGTTGGTTCAGTACATTAACACTGACCGCACTAGAGCTGTGCTGATAGGTATTACGACTGGAATTCTATGCGCTAAAAACGTACACATATTGGTGTGGACTCCAGTTTCCGTATATATCGATGACATGATGAGTATCATTGAAGCCGTGGACAACGGAAAGCCAGTCCCATAGCATCCATTTAAATAGCATTTACATGTTTTAATACAAATATTATTTTAATTTGATTATAAATAATTAGAGTAATATTTTCGTCTTTTTCCTATTTATTAATATAACTATTTTTATTTATTTAAATATTTTTATTTATCAAATAGATTCATATTTCACTAAATTTTCACTAAATATTAAATAAATTTTATTAAATGTTTTAGTATTGAAAGTTGAGTTTAATTTTTTTATTAAAAATTAAGTACTTTTCGGTGTGTGCGATAAGTTTCATAGATTAAATCAATTACTATTAAACTAAATCAAGAATAGTGTTGAAAAATATGATGATTTTAATTGTAATTTTGATTTAAACACACTAATACTTTTTTACAAAACTAATGCACTTATTCAATTAGTATAACCTGTTATAACTCGTGGTTAAAATGTAAAAATTTATTATTAAAAATTATTAGAAATGACAAGTGATTTAATGTTTGATTTAATATTTTAATTAACCGTTTAATTCAATTTTAAATTTATTGATTTGAAAAGCAATTGACATATACTGTAAACACAATTGCCTAACATTTATATGTTTTAAAGCAATATGTTTTCAATGTATATGTATTTATTTCATTTAATCTCATATCACTGTAAGTCCTAATCTATAATCAATCAATTTATACAATGATTTTTATAACTAAATGTGCAATAAATTAGGTGTTGTGTCGATGTTTTGGGAAATTGGTTACTATCCAAACATTAGTGATGAAAGTTGTGGTCTGAGATATGCCCCACAAAAAGTGCCCATCAATTACCCGATCAAATGTTTCGCAAACGCTGTCAATAACCAAACGGCTGATGATGTTTACGGCGACGCCGACCGTACAAACAGCGGCCAAGCCGTCAATATATCGGGCATTAACTTAAAGGACTGGGGGTTTGATGCAGAGTTAGGAGAATCTCCTTTCATTGTAAACATTAAATATAGTAATGTTAGCCTTTCGGTCGGCTCCGAGTGTACGGGTGTTATAATTAACAAGCGTTGGATTATGACTGCAGCCCATTGTAACTATAAGTATGTCATGTGCTGTGCATAATACCCTGGGTATTTTATATCTTATAAAATTCATATAATAATGAAATAGTGAAACGACAGCGGGTAATTTATACACGCATATACACGTTTATGTGGGCAGTATTTGGAAAGGACATGGTGATACATATCGGGTGGACGAGTCTAATATTTATCGGCACCGACAGTTCAAGTCGAGCCAAATCAATCCCTACGATATTGCCGTTTATCAGTTGGACAGAGACATGGAGTTCAATATACTGTATCAATACAAAGAGTCTCCATATATGGCAAACACCATATGTTTGCCAAAACAAAAACTATTTATCGATCGCAACGGCGTTGAAGTGAATCCGCATTTATTGGACTCGGAAACGCCGGCCACAATGTATGGCTGGGGTCAGGTTAAACACTATGCCTTAACCGATGTAAGGTATGATTATATGGACCGCCTTCACAGGGCAGAGATCACACTGGAGTGGGATCTGAACAAATGTCGGTGGTTTTTGTGCGCGGAGGTCACGTACCGGCCGCTCTATTCTGCTTGTTTTGTACGTGTGTTTTTTATGTGACATTAATTTTATAAATTATGAATATAATTGTCAATTGATTATTAGGTGGATTCCGGGGCGCCGTTGGTTCAGTACACGCACATTGACCGCACTAGAGCTGTGCTAATAGGGATTACGAATAGATTTATATGCGCTAAAAACGTACAGATATTGGTGTGGACTCCAGTTTCCGTATATATTGATCACATGATAAGTATCATTGAAGCCGTGGACAATGGAAAGCCAGTCCCATAGCATCTCTTTAAACAGCATTTATATGTTTTAATACAAATATTACTTTAATTTGATTATAAATAATCATAGTAATATTTTCGTGTTTTTCCTATTATTAATATAATTATTTTTATTAATTTATCTATTTAAATATTTTTATTTATCAAACCGATTCATGTTGCACTAAATTTTCACTAAATATTAAATATATTAAATAAATTTTATTAAATGTTTTAGTATTGAAAGTTGAGTTTAATTTTTTTTATTAAAAATTAAGTACTTTTCGGTGTGTGTGATAAGTTTCATAGATTGAACCAATTACTATAAAACTAGTATTGAAAAATATGATAAATTCAAATACAATTTTGATTTAAACACAATAAGACTTTTTATAAAACTAATGCATTTATTTAATTAGTATAACCCGTTATAACTCGTGAATATAAGGTAAAAATTCATTATTAGAAATGGCAAGTGATTTACTGTTTGATTTAATAGTTAACTGTTTCTTTCAATTTTAAATTTATTGATTTAAAAAGCAATTGACATATACTGTAAACACAATTACCTAACATTTATATGTTTTAAAGCAATATGTTTTCAATGTATATGTATTTATTTCATTTAATCTCATATCACTGTAAGTGAATTCCTAATCTATAATCAATCAAATTATACAATGATTTTTATAACTAAATGTGCAATAAATTAGGTGTTGTGTCAATGTTTTGGGAAATTGGTTACTATTCAAACATTAGTGATAAAAATTGTGGTCTGAGATATGCCCCACCAAAAGTGCCCATCAATCACCCGATCAAATGTTTCGCAAACGCTGTCAATAACCAAACGACTGATGATGTTTACGGTGACGCCGACCGTATAGACTACGGCCAAACCGTCAATATATCGGGCATTAACTTTAAGGACTGGGGTTTGAGTACAGAGTTAGGAGAATCTCCTTTCACTGTAGACATTAAGTTTAGTCATTTTAACGGTTCGTTCGGCTCCGAGTGTACGGGTGTTATAATTAACAAGCGTTGGATTATGACTGCAGCCCATTGTAACTATAAGTATGTCATGTGCTGTGCATAATACCCTGCATATTTTATAGCTTATAAAATTCATATAATAATTAAATAGTGAAACGTCAGCGGGTAATATATACACACATATACGCGTAAATATGTACAGTATTTGGAAAAGATATGTTAGTATGTATCGGGTGAATGAGTCTAATATTTACCGGCACCGACAGTTTAAGCCGAGCCAACTCAGTCAACTCAATCAACACGATATTGCCGTTTATAGGTTAGACAGAGACATAGACTTCAATGTGCTGTACCAATACAATGGGCATCGATATATTGCAAACATCATATGTTTGCCAAAACAAAAACTATTTATCGATCGCAACGGCGTTGAAGTGAACCCGCATTTGTTGGACTCGGAAACGCCGGCCACAATGTATGGCTGGGGTCAGCGCTATGGCGTAAAAATAGTAACGAGTGAAACCGATTATAGGGAACGCCTTCAGAGGGCAGAGATTACACTTGAGGGGGATCTGAAGAGATCTCGGTGGTTTTTGGGCGCCNAGTTATAACAGGTTATACTAATTGAATAATTGCATTAATTTTGTAAAAAAGTGCTTGTGTGTTTAAATCAAAATTATATTTAAATTTATCATACTTTTCAATACTATTCTTGATTTAGTTTTATAATTAAAATGAATCGATAATCCAAACACACGGTTTACGACAATTTATATGTCTCATGCAATTGACACAAATCTTTCAATTGCATCGACTCTTGTTTCGAGTGATGAAACTCATGATCGAAACCATACTAATCCAGAGGAAGCAGATCTATGTAGTGATGGTATTCGCCGTAACTATACTCACATTCACCTCATTCTGGTTCTATTTGATCGAAAAGGATCGAAATGAGAACATCACAAGCATTACAGACAGTCATTGGCTCACATTTGTTACCTTCTCTACCATTGGGTCAGTAATTGTGCTGAATTAGCCCGCATATGGTAATCCGGTAACTCTGGACACTATCAAAGAGAACATCCAATCAATTACAATCAATAATTATAAACTTATCATACCCTCCGAAAAGTACTTAATTTTTAATAAAAAATTAAACTCAACTTTTAATACTAAAACATTTAATAAAATTTATTGATAATTACAGAAAAATTAGTAAAATATGAATCTATTTGATAAATGAAAACAGTTATATTAATAATGGGAAAAACACAAAAATATTACTATAATTATTTAAATCCAAATGAAAGTAATATCTGTATTAAAAAAATGTAAATGTTATTTAAAGGAATGCTATGGGACTGGCTTTCCGTTGTCCACGGCTTCAATGATACTAATCATGTGATCAATATATACGGAAACTGGAGTCCACACCAATATCTGTAGCCCTCTATGGCATATCAATTTACTCGTAATGCCGACCAACACAGCTCTGTTGCGGTCAATGTGCGTGTACTGAACCAACGGCGCCCCGGAATCCACCTAATAATTAATTTACCATTATATTTATAACATCAGAATTTATGTAAAATGTAAAATACACGTACATGGCAAAATTGCGGCCAGTACTTGGCCTCCGCGCACAAAAACCACCGACATTTCTTCAGCTCCCACTCCAGTGTGATCTCTGCCCTCTGAAGGCGTTCCCTATAATCGCTATCACCCGTTACTAAGGTACCGCCATAGCGCTGACCCCAGCCATACATTGTGGCCGGCGTTTCCGAGTCCAACAAATGCGGGTTCACTTCAACGCCGTTGCGATCAATAAATAATTTTTGTTTTGGCAAACATATGGTGTTTCCCAAATATCGAGACTCTTTGAAGCCTTTGAAGTACATCATATGGAACTCCATGTCTCTGTCTAACTTATAAACGGCAATATCGTGGTGATTGAGTTGACTGAGTTGGCTCGGCTTAAACTGTCGGTGCCGGTAAATATTAGACTCGTCCACCCGATATGTCTGACCACGTTCTTTCCACATACTGCCTACATATACGCGTATATGTGTGTATATATTACCCGCTGACGTTTCACTATTTAATTATTATATGAATTTTATAAAATATGCAGGGTATTATGCACAGCACATGACATACTTATAGTTACAATGGGCTGCAGTCATAATCCAACGCTTGTTAATTATAACACCCGTACACTCGGAGCCGAACGAACGGTTAAAATGACTAAACTTAATGTTTACAGTGAAAGGAGATTCTCCTAACTCTGTATCCAAACCCCAGTCCTTAAAGTTAATGCCCGATATATTGACGGTTTGGTCGCTGTCTGTACGGTCGGCGTCGCCGTAAACGTCATCAGTCGTTTGGTTATTGACAGCGTTTGCGAAACATTTGATCGGGTAATTGATGGGCACTTTTGGTGGGGCATATCTCAGACCACAATTTTTATCACTAATGTTTGAATAGTAACCAATTTCCCAAAACATTGACACAACACCTAATTTATTGCACATTTAGTTATAAAAATCATTGTATAATTTGATTGATTATAGATTAAGACTTACAGTGATATGAGATTAAATGAAATAAATACATATACATTGAAAACATATTGCTTTAAAACATATAAATGTTAGGCAATTGTGTATACAGTATAAGTCAATTGTTTTTCAAATCAATAACTTTAAAATTAAAAGAAACAGTTAACTATTAAATCAAACAATAAATCACTTGTCATTTCTAATAATAAATTTTTACATTTAATTCACGAGTTATAACGGGTTATACTAATTGAATACTTGCATTAGTTTTGTAAAAAGTGTTATTGTGTTTAAATCAAAATTATATCTCAATTTATCAATACTAAAACATTTAATAAATATTACATTTATTGAAAATTACAGAAAAATTAGTGAAACATGAATTTTGATAAATATAAACAGTAATATTAATAATGGGAAAATAAAAAAAAAATATTACTATAATTATTTATAATCAAATTAAAGTAATATTTGTATTAAAAACATGTAAATGCTATTTAATGCTATGGGACTGGCTTTCCGTTGTCCACGGCTTCAATGATACTAATCATGTGATCAATATATACGGAAACTGGAGTCCACACCACTAAATGTAGGCCTTTATAGCATAAATAATTAGTCGTAATGCCGATCAACACAGCTCTGTTGCGGTCAATGTGCGTGTACTGAACCAACGGCGCCCCGGAATCCACCTAATAATCAATTGACGATTAGATTTATAACATAAAATGACTGTAAAATGCAAAACACGCGTACATGGCAAAATGGCCGCCAGTACAAGTTCTTGGCCTCGGCGCCCAAAAACCACCGAGATCTCTTCAGATCCCCCTCAAGTGTAATCTCTGCCCTCTGAAGGCGTTCCCTATAATCGGTTTCACTCGTTACTATTTTTACGCCATAGCGCTGACCCCAGCCATACATTGTGGCCGGCGTTTCCGAGTCCAACAAATGCGGGTTCACTTCAACGCCGTTGCGATCGATAAATAGTTTTTGTTTTGGCAAACATATGATGTTTGCAATATATCGATGCCCATTGTATTGGTACAGCACATTGAAGTCTATGTCTCTGTCTAACCTATAAACGGCAATATCGTGTTGATTGAGTTGACTGAGTTGGCTCGGCTTAAACTGTCGGTGCCGGTAAATATTAGACTCATTCACCCGATACATACTAACATATCTTTTCCAAATACTGTACATATTTACGCGTATATGTGTGTATATATTACCCGCTGACGTTTCACTATTTAATTATTATATGAATTTTATAAGCTATAAAATATGCAGGGTATTATGCACAGCACATGACATACTTATAGTTACAATGGGCTGCAGTCATAATCCAACGCTTGTTAATTATAACACCCGTACACTCGGAGCCGAACGAACCGTTAAAATGACTAAACTTAATGTCTACAGTGAAAGGAGATTCTCCTAACTCTGTACTCAAACCCCAGTCCTTAAAGTTAATGCCCGATATATTGACGGTTTGGCCGTAGTCTATACGGTCGGCGTCACCGTAAACATCATCAGTCGTTTGGTTATTGACAGCGTTTGCGAAACATTTGATCGGGTGATTGATGGGCACTTTTGGTGGGGCATATCTCAGACCACAATTTTTATCACTAATGTTTGAATAGTAACCAATTTCCCAAAACATTGACACAACACCTAATTTATTGCACATTTAGTTATAAAAATCATTGTATAATTTGATTGATTATAGATTAGGAATTCACTTACAGTGATATGAGATTAAATGAAATAAATACATATACATTGAAAACATATTGCTTTAAAACATATAAATGTTAGGCAATTGTGTATACAGTATAAGTCAATTGTTTTTCAAATCAATAACTTTAAAATTAAAAGAAACAGTTAACTATTAAATCAAACAATAAATCACTTGTCATTTCTAATAATAAATTTTTACATTTAATTCACGAGTTATAACGGGTTATACTAATTGAATACTTGCATTAGTTTTGTAAAAAGTGTTATTGTGTTTAAATCAAAATTATATCTCAATTTATCAATACTAAAACATTTAATAAATATTACATTTATTGAAAATTACAGAAAAATTAGTGAAACATGAATTTTGATAAATATAAACAGTAATATTAATAATGGGAAAATAAAAAAAAAATATTACTATAATTATTTATAATCAAATTAAAGTAATATTTGTATTAAAAACATGTAAATGCTATTTAATGCTATGGGACTGGCTTTCCGTTGTCCACGGCTTCAATGATACTAATCATGTGATCAATATATACGGAAACTGGAGTCCACACCACTAAATGTAGGCCTTTATAGCATAAATAATTAGTCGTAATGCCGATCAACACAGCTCTGTTGCGGTCAATGTGCGTGTACTGAACCAACGGCGCCCCGGAATCCACCTAATAATCAATTGACGATTAGATTTATAACATAAAATGACTGTAAAATGCAAAACACGCGTACATGGCAAAATGGCCGCCAGTACAAGTTCTTGGCCTCGGCGCCCAAAAACCACCGAGATCTCTTCAGATCCCCCTCAAGTGTAATCTCTGCCCTCTGAAGGCGTTCCCTATAATCGGTTTCACTCGTTACTATTTTTACGCCATAGCGCTGACCCCAGCCATACATTGTGGCCGGCGTTTCCGAGTCCAACAAATGCGGGTTCACTTCAACGCCGTTGCGATCGATAAATAGTTTTTGTTTTGGCAAACATATGATGTTTGCAATATATCGATGCCCATTGTATTGGTACAGCACATTGAAGTCTATGTCTCTGTCTAACCTATAAACGGCAATATCGTGTTGATTGAGTTGACTGAGTTGGCTCGGCTTAAACTGTCGGTGCCGGTAAATATCAGACTCATTCACCCGATACGTACTAACATATCTTTTCCAAATACTGTACATATTTACACGTATATGTGTGTATATATTACCCGCTGACGTTTCACTATTTCATGATTATATGAATTTTATAAGCTATAAAATATGCAGGGTATTATTGCACAGCACATGACATACTTATAATTACAATGGGCTGCAGTCATAATCCAACGCTTGTTAATTATAACACCCGTACACTCGGAGCCGAACGAACCGTTAAAATAACTAAACTTAATGTCTACAGTGAAAGGAGATTCTCCTAACTCTGTACTCAAACCCCAGTCCTTAAAGTTAATGCCCGATATATTGACGGTTTGGACGTAGTCTATACTGTCGGCGTCCCCGTAAACGTCATCAGTCGTGTGGTTATTGACAGCGTTTGCGAAACATTTGATCGGGTAATTGATGGGCACTTTTTGTGGGGCATATCTCAGACCACAATTTGTATTACTAATGTTTGGATAGTAATCAATTTCCCAAAACATCGACACAACACCTAATTTATTGCACATTTAGTTATAAAAATCATTATATAATTTGATTAATTATAGATTAGGACTTACAGTGATATGAGATTAAATGAAATAAATACATATACATTAAAAACATATTGCTTTAAAACATATAAATGTTAGGTAATTGTGTATACAGTTTATGTCAATTGCTTTTCAAATCAATAAATTTAAAATTGAAAGAAACAGTTAACTATTAAATCAAACATTAAATCACTTGTCATTTTTAATAATGAATTTTTACATTTTATTCACGAGTTATAACGGGTTATACTAATTGAATAATTGCATTAGTTTTATAAAAAGTGTTATTGTGTTTAAATCAAAATTATATTTAAATGTATCATATTTTTCAACACTATTCTTGATTTAGTTTTATAGTAATTGATTCAATCTATGAAACTTATCACACACACAGAAAAGTACTTAATTTTTAATAAAAAAATTAAACTCAACTTTCAATACTAAAACATTTAATAAATATTACATTTATTGATAATTACAGAAAAATTAATGAAACATGAATCTATTTAATAAATAAAAACAACTATATTAATAATGGGGAAAAACAAAAATATTTCTATAATCATTTATAATCAAATTAAAGTAATATTTGTATTAAAAACATGTAAATGCTATTTAAAAGAATGCTATGGGACTGGCTTTCCGTTGTCCACGGCTTCAATGATACTGATTATGTGATCAATATATACGGAAACTGGAGTCCACACCAATATCTGTACGTTTTTAGCGCATATAAATCTATTCGTAATCCCTATTAGCACAGCTCTAGTGCGGTCAATGTGCGTGTACTGAACCAACGGCGCCCCNCGCATATAAATCTATTCGTAATCCCTATTAGCACAGCTCTAGTGCGGTCAATGTGCGTGTACTGAACCAACGGCGCCCCGGAATCCACCTAATAATCAATTGACAATTATATTCATAATTTATAAAAATTAATGTCAAATTAAAAACACACGTACAAAGCAAACAGAATAGAGCGGCCTGTAGGTGACCTCCGCGCACAAAAACCACCCACATTTGTTTAGTTCCCACTCCAGTGTAATCTCTGCCCTGCGAAGGCGGTCCATATAATCGCTACCATACCTTACATCGCTTAAGGCATAGCGTTTAACCTGACCCCAGCCATACATTGTGGCCGCCGTTTCCGAGTCCAACAAATGCGGGTTCACTTCAACGCCGTTGCGATCGATAAATAGTTTTTGTTTTGGCAAACATATGGTGTTTGCCATATATCGAGACTCTTTGTATTGATACGGTATATTGAAGTCCATGTCTCTGTCTAACCGATAAACGGCAATATCGTAGGGATTGATTTGGCTCGGCTTGAACTGTCGGTGCCGATAAATATTAGACTCGTCCACCCGATATGTCTGACCATGTCCTTTCCAAATACTGCCCACATATACATGTATATGCGTGTATAGATTACCCGCTGATGTTTCACTATTTCATTATTATATTAATTCTATGTTATAAAATATGCAGGGTATTATGCACAGCACATGACATACTTATAGTTACAATGGGCTGCAGTCATAATCCAACGCTTGTTAATTATAACACCCGTACACTCGGAGCCGAACGAAAGGCTAACATCACTGAATTTAATGTTTACAGTGAAAGGAGATTCTCCTAACTCTGTATCCAAAGCCCAGTCCTTTAAGTTAATGCCCGATATACTAACGGCTCGGCCGTAGTTTATTCGCTCGGCGTCACCGTAAACATCATCAATGGTTTGATTATTGACAGCGCTTGCGAAACATTTGATCGGGTAATTTATAAACACTTTTTGTGGGGCATATCTCAGACCACAATTTTTATCACTAATGTTTGGATAGTAACCAATTTCCCAAAACATCGACACAACAACTAATTTATTGCACATTTAGTTATAATAATCATTGTATAATTTGATTGATTATGGATTAGGGATTCACTTACAATGATATGAGATTAAATGAGATAAATATATAAACATTGAAAACATATTGCTTTAAAACTTATAAATGTTAGGCAATTGTGTAAACAGTATATGTCATTTAATCAATTGCTTTTCAAATCAACGATTAATTATTAAATCAAACATTAAATCACTTATCATTTCTAATAATGAGTTTTTACATTTTATCCACGAGTTATAACAGGTTATACTAATTGAATAATTGCATTAGTTTTGTAAAAAAGTGTGTTAATGTGTTTAAATCAAAATTATATCTCAATTTATCAATACTAAAACATTTAATAAATATTACATTTATTGATAATTACAGAAAAATTAATGAAACATGAATTTTGATAAATATAAACAGTTATATTAATAATGAGAAAAACAAAAAAATATTACTATGATTATTTATAATCAAATTAAAGTAATATTTGTATTAAAGGGATCGTTGTCCACGGCTTCAATGATACTCATCATGTGATCAATATATACGGAAACTGGAGTCCACACTACTAAATGTAGGCCTTTATAGCATAAATAATTAGTCGTAATGCCGATCAACACAGCTCTGTTGCGGTCAATGTGCGTGTACTGAACCAACGGCGCCCCGGAATCCACCTAATAATTAATTGACCATTATATTTATAACATAGAATGAATGTAAAATGCAAAGCACACGTACATGACAAAATTGCCTCAAGTTCTTGTCATCGGCGCTCAAAAACCACCGAGATTTCTTCAGATCCCCCTCCAGTGTGATCTCTGCCCGCTGAAGGTGGTCCCTATAATCGCCCTCTTGCGTTACTAGGGTTACGCCATAGCGCTGACCCCAGCCATACATTGTGGCCGCCGTTTCCGAGTCCAACAAATGCGGGTTCACTTCAACGCCGTTGCGATCGATAAATAGTTTTTGTTTCGGCAAACATATGGTGTTTGCCATATATGGAGACTCTTTGTATTGGTACAGCACATCGAACTCCATGTCTCTGTCTAATCGATAAACGGCAATATCGTAGGAATAGGGTTCATAAAGTGTGTAAGGATTAAGAAAGTTGGTAAATTGTCGGTGCCGGTAAATATTAGACTCGTCCACCCGATATGTCTGACCACGTCCTTTCCAAATACTGCCCACATATACATGTATATGCGTGTATAAATTTAGATTATCCAATGACTGTTGACTATTTCATTATTATATAAATTTTATAAGTTATAAAATATCTTGGGTATTGTGCACAGCATATGACATACTTAAAGTTACAATGGGCTGCAGTCATTATCCAACGCTTGTTAATGATAACACCCGTACACTCGGAGCCGAACGAAAGGCTAGCATTACTATATTTAATGTTTACAATGAAAGGAAATTCTCCTAACTCTGTATCCAAAGCCCAGTCCTTGAAGTTAATGCCCGATATATTGACGGTTTGGCCGCCATTTGTACGGTCGGCGTCACCGTAAACGTCATCAGCCGTTTGGTTATTGATATTGTTTGCGAAACATTTGATCGGGTAATTGATGGGCACTTTTTGTGGGGCATATCTCAGACCACAATTTTTATCACTAATGTTTGGATAGTAACCAATTTCCCAAAACATCGACACAACACCTAATTTATTGCACATTTAGTTATAAAAATCATTGTATAATTGGATTGATTATGGATTAGGGATTCACTTACAGTGATATGAGATTAAATGAGATAAATATATATACATTGAAAACATATTGCTTTAAAACGTATAAATGTTAGGAAATTGTGTATACAATGTATATATCATTTAATCAATTTTCAAATCAACGGTTAATTATTAAATCAAACATTAAATCACTTGTCATTTCTAATAATGAGTTTTTACATTTTATCCACGAGTTATAACAGGTTATATTAATTGAATAATTGCATTAGTTTTGTAAAAAAGTGTGTTAATGTGTTTAAATCAAAATTACATCTCAATTTTTCCATACTAAAAAATTTAATAAATATTACATTTATTGATAATTACAGAAAAATTAGTGAAACACGAATTTTGATAAATAAAAACAGTTATATTAATAATGGGAAAAACACACAAATATTACTATAATTATTTATAATCAAATATAGAAAATATTTGTATTGAAAACATGCAAATGCTATTTAAATGGATGCTATGGGACTGGCTTTCCTTTGTCGACGGCTTCAATGATACTTATCATGTCATCGATATATACGGAAACGGGAGTCCACACCAATATATGTGCGTTTGTAGCGCATAGTATTCCAGTCGTAATCCCTATGAGCACAGCTCTAGTGCGGTCAGTGTTAGTGTACTGAACCAACGGCGCCCCGGAATCCACCTAATAATCAATTGACAATTA
Organism: Medioppia subpectinata; assembly: GCA_905368565.1. NCBI lineage: Eukaryota > Metazoa > Arthropoda > Arachnida > Sarcoptiformes > Oppiidae > Medioppia > Medioppia subpectinata. The sequence continues at coordinate 13,781 of CAJPIZ010002136.1, forward strand.
TATTCATAATAAACAATTAATGTAAAATACAAAACACACGCACAGCGCAAACAGAGTTGAACGGCCAGTGCCTGATCTCCGCGCACAAAAGCCACCGCCATTTCTTCAGCTCCCGCTCCAGAGTGATCTCTGCTCTCTGAAGGCGTTCCTTATAGTCCCAAAGTCGGTCCCATATAATATCGCTATCGTCTGGGGGATTACCATAGCGTTGACCCCAGCCATACATTGTGGCCGGCGTTTCCGAGTCCAACAAATGCGGGTTCACTTCAACGCCGTTGCGATCGATAAATAGTTTTTGTTTTGGCAAACATATGGTGTTTGACATATACCGAGACATATACCGAGACATATACCGAGACTTATAGTGTATATATAGCACCTGAAACTCAATGTCTTTGTCCAACCGATATACGGCAATGTCGTGGTGATCGAGTAGATTGCGGTTGGTCGGCTTATACTGCCGGTGCCGATACACATTAGACTTGTCCACCCGATATGTCTGACCATGTCCTTTCATAATACTTCCCACAAATACATGTATATGCGTGTGCATATTGCCCCCCGACGTTCCGCTATTTCATTATTATATGAATTGAATAAGTTATAAAATATGCAGGGTATTATTGCACAGCACA
>CAJPIZ010002137.1:0-14412 GCA_905368565.1 Medioppia subpectinata
GTGGTTTGAGTTTTGTGTTATTCCGCGGGGCCGGACATATGGTGCCTCAGGACAAACCCGAGGCCGCACTTCATTTCTTTGAGAGTTTTCTCGGATTGAAAAAGTTGTAAATATTTGACAAATTATGTAACTTATCTCAAATAATAATAACATTTTGAATAATACAATAAACTATAGAATTTGGCATTTGTGATATGATTTTGTGTTTATTGTCAATAAATTATTGGATAAATCTTATGGCAATATTAAAACTTATTAATGAGTGTCTGAAAATTTTATATTTTTTGTTATACTTTAGCGATAAAAATATATAAATAAAACTGAATATTTAAATTATAATCTATTTATTTTGAGTAAAAATTATACTTTTCAACGTGTTTTATAATCTAAACTTTAGATTCTAAACCTTATGCAAAAATTAACATTTAATTTAAAAACTTTAAAAACTACTAGCAATAATAGTTATCTACTGTATATAAATATATATTAGTAATTTCTAATTATTTTTATACTAATTAGTAATTACAATGATAATCTACTGTATGGAAATTAAAAGTCTATGATATTGTATTTTAAAATGTATTTTAAAATTCAATTTGATATTTAATAATTTCAGAATATATTACATCAATTATCGTAAAAAATACATTTCACATCAAATTCAATAAAATATTATAAAAAATCAAAAACCATTTTGCATTTTAAAAATTGTTTCCCTTATTGGCTACGAATGAGTTATCAAATCAATAATAAAATCAACATTTAGGACAAACAAGTGAAAAAAGAGCAAATAATATGTAATACAAATGTAAATAAAAATTGATTCTTTGGCGTGAAAAAAGTTGAAAATAAATTCATTTAAAAGTTTGTGGAAAAAACAAATATAATGCTTAGATATTATCACTATTCAGAAAAGAAGACAAAATTAAACATTAGATGCGAGGGTTATATGTGAGCGAAATATTCATTTGTTGGACATCTCCGTCGACCCCTTCAGACTCAAAGCGCATCGCGACGACCAATTGGTGTCCATCAGAGTTACCACCGGTAGGCGACACGTGATGAGCGCCCGACTGCTGCTGTGCTTTGTGTTCGTCGCCGTTCTCTTTGTCCTTCTTGGAGGACAAGCGCCGAACCAAATGATTATCTTTAGGCGACGTCTTCCGCACCAATTGCTTCACTGATGAACCAGCGATCGACTCATCGGCTCTTCGGTTATTGGCCGTAGCGGTCGACGGGGAGGTCTCCTTCAAAATGGTTCCCACCAAAGACACGCCGAGTGGTGCGTACGAGTCGTCAATGTTTTGGTGCATCATTTGAACCGGAGTTACGGGTTGTGCCGTCATTGGTGTCAAACGAGTGGTGCATAGAGTGGGAGTACTTTCACATTCGTGTGTATTGTGATATGAATCGGACGGGTATTTCAAAGCAAAGATCCAGTTGTCCTCCACGTTGAGAACGCGACCAGAAATTCGGCCGTAATATTCGTAATTATCTCTACCGAAGAGATTACTCGCACCGAAGTTGTCGATTAAAAACCTTATGATAGCAGTGGCCACAGCTGTTTGTGCCTTATATCGGGGTAAGTCATGGCTTGTGGCCAATTCCTGAACACCCCATTGGAACAAAATCGGAGCAAACAATATACCGATTGTTTCCGATGTTATGCAAGTGATGGCCCGTTGAGAACATGTGGCCATCGCTCGGAATGTGCCGAACAGAAGCACCAGAAGGTGTTGAGCGACGACTGGCATTGACGCCAGAATCCTATGAATCTCTTCCCTCTTTTCTTCAATACTTTCCCATTCAATGATTTGAAACAATCGTCGCTCTCTTTCGGCGCCAAACACTCCCGACGGCAACTCATTCAGGAATTGCTTCAATACCGCAGCGACTGTATAGACACAGTAGTTGTCAATATTGACCAAACGACCCGACTTTACACACAGAGACACATAGATATTTTTCAATGTAAACATAGATTTGTTTGTTTGACTCAAACCTGTAGGAATTGGATGAGTTGCATAATGTTGCCGCGATGGCCGCACCTGCGAAACACCATTTGCTTGAAAGGCGCCTCTTTGTTAAGCTTGAGAATCATGACGAGAAGGGCTGCGGGAATGTCGTCGTGAGCGTCGCACACGTCCTCCAGAGGAATGCCAAACTTGACCCTAAGATTAATCCAAAGAAAAGGATTCAAATATTTGCGTATTAAAGAGATTAAACACAAACCTTTCGGTCCGGAAATGACTGGAAAGCGACCACATTCTCGATAACATTTAGATTTGAATCAATTAAATGGATTAGTGATTGGGATTAATAGTAATAGTGTTGAGAGATAAACCAAATCACACATTCATCGAGCGCTTAGGGAAGATTTTAATGAAGACTTGGTAAATATTTTAGTGAAGAGTTTATGAAATGTGATGTCGAGTGAAAAATACTGTCTAATAGTTTTAATACATGTTTTAATCAATACTAACAGTCAATACTAATAAATGAATGCTAACAATAATTGTTGAAATTAATGTTTAATTATTGAAATGAATGCAAATTCGGTTCAAATTCATGCTTTCATTGCTGTTCACTACTCGATGATTGAATCACTAATCGGACCTCATATTGTTTTTGTTAGCAAAATATTTTACATTATATTTCATAGAAAAATAAATTTTCCATATTTTAAATACAACTTTAATTGTAACTTTGAGCACAACTTGAATATAAAATGTTTCACACAATGTTTTATTGAACCTAACATTTTCTATTCATTCATTTCGTATAATTTTCAACATTTCTTATCATTTATTAATTTATTTCTGTTTCAATTTCATTACATAGTATTGTTTTACAAATTATATCAAAGTTTTCCAAATATTAATGGAGAAGTTATGATTATTTTTATACATTGGGTTTTAAAAATATTTAAATTGTAAAATAAAACAATATTAAACTTAATTACAAGTAAAATATGAGTACATTGTCAACAGTGTAACCATAGTACAATGTATAAAAGTAAATTTACGAGTGTATCAAATTATCATTGTTTTATTGGTATTTAAGGACATTGCTGATGATTTCTTTGAGAGTTTTCTCGGATTGAAAAAGTTGTAAATATTTAACAAATTATGTAACTTATCTCAAATAATAATAACATTTTGAATAAATACAATAAACTATAGAATTTGGCATTTCTCAAATGATTTTGTGTTTATTGTCAATAAATTATTGAATAAATCTTATGGCAATATTAAAACTTATTAATGAAAATTTTTATATATTTTGTTATACTTTGGCGATAAAAATATATAATTAAAACACATTATTTAAATTAATTTAAATTATTTATTTTGAGTAATAATTGTACTTTTCAACGTGTTTTATAATCTAAAGTTTAGATTCTAAACCTTATGCAAAAATTAACATTTAATTTAAAACTTTAAAAACTACTAGCAATAATAGTTATCTATATAAATATATATTAGTAATTTCTAATTATTTGTATACTAATTAGTAATTACAATGATGAGCTACTTTATGAAAATTGAAAGTCTATGATATTGTATTTTAAAATTCAACTTAATATTTAATAATTTCAGAATATATTACATCAATTATCGTAAAAAATACATTTCACATCAAATTCAATAAAATGTTATAAAAAATCCATTTTGCATTTTAAAAATTGTTTCCCTTATTGGCTACGAATGAGTTATCAAATCAATAATAAAATCAATATTTAGGACAAACAAGTAAAAAAAGAGCAAATAATATGTAATACAAATGTAAATAAAAATTGATTCTTTGGTGTGAAAAAATAAATTCATTTAAAAGTTTGTGGAAAAAACAAGTATAAAATCCTTAAAATTTTTAGTTAATTATGACTTCAGAAAAGAAGACAAAATTAAACATTAGAATAGAGGGTTATATGCGAACGAAATATTCATTTGTTGGACGTCTCCGTCGACCCCTTCAGACTCGAAGCACATCTGAGTCTGAGTGTCGACCAATTGGTGTGCATCAGAGTTGTCGGCACCGGTAGGCGACACGTGATTAGGGCCCGACTGCTGCTGTGCTTTGTGTTCGTTGTCGTTCTCTTTGTCATCCTTGGAGGATAAGCTCCGCACAAATGGCTTATTTCTTGGCAACCGCTTCCGCACCAATTGCTTCACTGATGAACCGGCGATCGACTCATCGGCTCTTCGGTTATTGGCCGTTGCGGTCGACGCGGAGGTCTCCTTCAAAATGGTTCCCACCAAAGACACACCGAGTGGTGCGTACGAGTCATCAATGTTTTGGTGCAGCGTTTGAACCGGAGTTACGGGTTGTGCCGTCATTGGTGTCAAACGAGTGGTGCATAGAGTGGGAGTACTTTCACATTCGTGTGTATTGTGATAGGAATCGGACGGGTATTTCAACGCAAAGATCCAGTTGTCCTCCACGTTGAGAACGCGACCAGAAATTCGGCCGTAATATTCGTAATTATCTCTACCGAAGAGATTACTCGCACCGAAGTTGTCGATTAAAAACCTTATGATAGCAGTGGACACATCGGAATCCAACGTTTGAAACAAAATCCGGGCAAACAATATACCGATCGTTTCCGATGTTACACAAGTGATGGCCCGTTGAGAACATGTGGCCATCGCTCGGAATGTGCCGAACAGAAGCACCAGAAGGTGTTGAGCGACGACTGGCATTGACGTCAGAATCCTATGAATCTCTTCCCTCTTTTCTTCAATACTTTCCATTTAATGATATAAAACAATTGCCGCTCTTTTTGTTTGCCAAACACTCCCGACGGTAACTCATTGAGGAATTTCTTGAGCACATCAGCGATTGCATAGACGGAGTAGTTGTCAATATTGACCAAACGACCCGACTTTACACACAGAGACACAGAGATATTATTCAATGTAAACATAGATTTGTTTGTTTGACTCAAACCTGTAGGAAATGGTTGAGTTGCATGATGCTGCCGCGATGGCCGCAAATGCGAAACACCATTCGCTCAAAAGGCGCCTCTTTGTTAAGCTTGAGAATCATGACGAGAAGGGCTGCGGGAATGTCGTCGTGAGCGTCGCACACGTCCTCCAGAGGAATGCCAAACTTGACCCTAAGATTGATCCCAAGAAAAGGATTCAAATATTTGCGTATTAAAGAGATTAAACACAAACCTTTTGGTCCGGAAAGGACTGGAAAGCGGCAAAATTCTCGATAACATTTAGATTTGAATTGATGATCAATTGAATGGATAAGTGATGGGATTAGTAGTGATAGTGTTGAGAGATGAACCAAATCACACATTCATCGAGAGCTTAGTGAAGATTTTATGAAATGTGATGTCGAGTGAAAAATACTGTCTAATAGTTTTAATACATGTTAAATATAATCAATACTAATAAATGAATGCTAACAATTGAAATGAATGTAAATTCGGTTCAAATTCATGCCTTCACTTCTGTTCAGTCACTACTCAATCATTGAATCACTGGTCGGACCTCATATTGCTTTTGTTAGCAAAATATTTTACATTATATTTCATAGAAAAATAAATTTTCCATATTTTAAATACAACTTTAATTGTAACTTTGAACACAACTTGAATATAAAATGTTTCACACAATGTTTTATTGAACATAACATTTTCTATTCATTCATTCATTTCGTATAATTTTCAACATTTCTTATCATTTATTCATTTATTTCTGTTTCAATTTCATTACATTGTATTGTTTTACAAATTTTTTCTTAATATTAATGGAAAAGTGATGATTATTTTTATATCTATGAAATATAATGTAAAATATTTTGCTAACAAAAGCAATATGAGGTCCGACCAGTGATTCAATGATTGAGTAGTGACTGAACAGAAGTGAAGGCATGAATTTGAACCGAATTTACATTCATTTCGTATAATTTTCAACATTTCTTATCATTTATTCATTTATTTCTGTTTCAATTTCATTACATTGTATTGTTTTACAAATTTTTTCTTAATATTAATGGAAAAGTGATGATTATTTTTATGCATTGGGTTTTACAAATATTTAAATTGTAAAATAAAACAATATTAAACTTAATTAATTACAAGTAAAATATGAGTACATTGTTACCAGTGTAACCATGGTATAATGTTTAAAAGTATATCAAATTCTCATTGTTTTACTGTTATTTAAGGTAATTCTTGATGATACGATAGACCACAGAAATAGCATACAATGAATATGTAAGACATTCATAAAATAAAACAATTATAAGGTTACAGGTTAATGGTTACAATCTACTTAAAGGTTACACAAGACTTGTGCAACATTTATTTAAGAAAGTATTGAATTACAGATTATATCAAATATTCATTTAAACACACGACTAGTTTAACCATTATTTAAATGACATATAAAGTGTGTTTATACAGTATATCAGGCATAATAGCCCCAGAAAAAGGATCCGATTCCTACCACAAGAATTGCAAATAAATTATTCACTGATCGCCAAACGGGTGTTTCTTTGACATCATTAGCGCAACGGATCGCTTCCTCCTCTTTGGTCAATGGTATGACACCTTTATCTCCATCGTTACCTTTGTATCCTTTGTCCCCCTCTTCGGCCGACTTATTCCCAGAGCCCACACAACATAATGTATACAATAGTCGACTCCTATTCTCATTATCACCTGATTTTAACACAACATTGTTATTTTGCGATCCAGTCGTTGCCGATTCTGTGCCGTCTTCGGCGACAAAACCATTGTTTGTTTGTCCGCATGTCTCGGTCTCCGCCACCGCATCGCTCTCTATATCTTCGCGTACTTCATGACTACCTCTCGACCAATAAGTCAATCGATACAACTAATGTATAGTATTAGTGACACAATTAGTAAAAGTATAAATTGTTTGCACAAATATTTACGTGTTTTTCATCAATAGGTTTGGTTAATAAACTGATGGCAATGGTAACCGCCGATGAGATAATAAATAATATAATTCCAAAATGTAAATAATGTACTTTTGATAGTATGGTAGGTCTCGGGTCAGCGATTCCGGAACCACACGTCGGGACACTGTATGAGAACTCCATCACAAACCTAATAATGCCGATCACGAGACCAATGATTAGCCCCCAAAAGGCGCCCTTTTCGTTGATTCGGCCCCAAAACATGGCCAACACATACACCGCACAGACAGGAGGGGCCAGATATGAGGTGACGCTTTGGATGTAATTAAAGAGTTGACTGTTTTGCGACGACTCTATGATCGGAATCCAGAGAATACTGACGGCCACCAGAAAGAGGACAAATATACGGCCGGCGATCACCTGCTCTACCTCTGAGGCCTGACGACGGAATCGGTTATAGATATCGATAGTGAATATTGTGGACGCGCTGTTGAATATGGATGTGAGTGAACTCATGAGCGCCGCCATCATTACGCTCAGCATAAGACCCGTCAGACCTGATTGTAATGGTTTTCATATGAATTAACGCTAGATTAGCCAGTAAAGAACCATGAACATTTTACATACCCGCCGGCATCAGTCTAAGCACTAGCAATGGGTATGCGATGTTAGAGCAGCCGGACTCTGAGCCGCAGATCTTTTTGCATATATCGGGATTAGAGCAACCGATTTCATCTGAATTTTGGNATTATAACCGCTCGGATTATTGTACTCTTTTCCCACTTCATTAAAACCTATTGTAAGTAAATTTAGTTTAAATCACTTACACTTTATTAATTAGTAATGTTGTTAATTATGATTAATGAATTATATCACTCGTGTTCACGCGGCTATTGGTATTCTTTACAAACTTGTCACAGGCAGGTTTATTGGACTTTAACCCAATATAACATATATTAAAATAAATAAATAAATATTTAGTAAAGACACATACTGTGGTTAGACCTCCAGCCATAGTGAAGACGGCCGATATGGCCAGTAATATCACAACCGACACATACATGTTTAGACCCAATGATTGTTTGATGAAAAGCGCTCCCGCGTACAGATCAGCCTATTTATAATTTAATAAATTGATTCATTGGATAGTTTATAAATTATAATGTTTAGTGTACATTAAACTGTAGTTCAGTCATAATGGTCAATAAATAAAACTAACAGATATTTTGGTAAAGATGTAGAGCAATAGAGCCAACACTGACATATATATACGGATCCGTTGACCACCAAATCGTTTTCTTAGATATTCAGGCATTGTGCTCACCTAAAGAGAGAGAGAGAGAGAGAGAGAGAGAGAGAGTAGAAATAAGGTGTAAAAGCAATACCTTTGTCGTCGAAAAAATGGGGACAATTATTCCAGAGGAGATCATAGAAGTCATCGTCGGTTACATTATCATAGGGCGCGTGGATCTGATGACAGGGAGAGTTCTTATTCACCCCCTCCTTGTCTTTGCTCTTACAGATGGAGTCCATTAGACATGTCTTGTCGTCGGTCTCATCGGCGCTCAACACCACTAATACATTGACTTTCAATAAAATAAATATAACACAAAATAGTTTGACACTCATTGACAGTATGTTTGACATAATATTTCAATAACTTATGGACGGAATATATCGATACAAATCACACAATCAATTCAGTCGACTATAACTCCTTCACCAACGTCTAGACGTGTATTAGTTATCATTTTAAACACACAATTCATTTACAAATGTGTGAAAGTGAATGAATAATTGGCGGACAATTGTAAGGAAGAGAATAAAAGTTATAAAAGTAAAAGTAAAATGAAATATTTGATGGTAAAAAAGGCACGGATAGTGTGTTTACGATAAATTCTTGCGCTGTGTATGTGTTGTGAAAGTTGTTTGAGAGAAAGTGAGTATCTCTGGCACTGGGAAATCATGCGATAGCGCCGGTAATCATTGGCTCCGGTATGCAGTGATGTCATTGAAAGACAGTATATTTCGTGTTAAACAGCGCACAGAGAAATTACTCGTCGACTTTCGCTCTCCACTCACTCCGAGAAAACGCATTCAAACCAAACATTAGTAAATTTCATAAATACTTTTTGGCAGTGTTTTAACACTAAAACTATGAGTTTAGCGATTGAAACGGCAAATTATTTAGTGGCAGTGCCACAGGTATGTGTGCAGTGGCGAGAGAGCACAGGTATGTTCAGTGAGAGAACAGGTATGTATGGTATGAGCGCTATTCCTCCTATGCCTGGCAGGCGATAGTGTACTCAAACATATTTTCCACTTTCACTGTTTAGTCCATATACTGAGGATTCGTTAGGGATTTGTGTTGTGTTTTCAGGTTTAGGTTTTTTCTATGCCTTTTCATCGGAGAAAAAACTTCATCACAAAAACATATAGCGAGCGGAAAGTGTGTCTCAGTTTTGATATGTAATCAACTTTTATTCGCAACTCATTTACAACTTATGTATGTTTTCCAAAGACTTTGATTACATTTGATGTAAACTTTGAGATAAACGACCGTTTTTTCAAAGGGTTTTTATTGTTATTGTAATTATTTATATTAAAATGAGTGCTTTTTTTCTTATTATTGTCGATAAAAAAGCGTTTTAAACGATAAGTTAAGTCCATATCTTAAAAGAGTGAATAAAAACAACACAAATTCATTAGAAAAGAGAAAAATTTGACTTTCATTTCTCTCTCTCTCTCTCTCTCTCTCTCTCTTCCAGTGTTTCACTCAATTAATTATATTGCAATTAAATATCTGATGTGTACTCTATTATGAATGCCTTCGAGCAGTAATGCCAGAGAAATATAAAAAACCTGTCAGTCCTGACCACTATATCACTGAAACAGATATACACTAAACCACAACGTGTTGTACACTAACCAGAGCTCCACTTTTATAGTGAACACAAAAAAACTTCCGGATTTTTTTGGATTTCTTCTGAGAAAGCAATCTATGCTTTCGTTTTCGTCACAAATTATATATAAAAAATTATTTATAAGTTTTTTTGTTTGCAATTTCTATCGAAGTCTTATTACCAATGATTTATGTCTTTGTATTTATATCAAGAAAATAATGTATCATTTCCTTAATGGTTGAGCCAATGGTTAATTTCACTTTGAATTTAATCTCTTTTATTAATTAATCGCTTTTGTCGTTAAGTTTATCACAAATTGTTATTCAGAATATTCTTTAAAATATGTTTCGATACAAAGTCTCTATAAAAGTGTTAACATATTTAAAACAGGCATTGAATGCAATTATAAAAACTTTTTATACAATTTATATTAAAATGAGTTTTCAATAAATAATGAAATAAATGTATGGTTTGTATGGATTTGCGATGAAATGAATTCGTGACCAAAAATACTATTCAAAAGATAACATAAATCATAGATTTGTTTATAAAAAATCAAACAAAACTCTTGTCTGAAGTCTTTGAACTCAACTCCAAAGTGATGGCAGATATAATCAGATGAAAATCAAACGCAGGCTTCGGTGGCGGCACTCATGAGTCGGGTCTGCCTTTGAAACCATGTCTCGCATTGCTGTGAATACATGGCCTCGTAGTCGGCGCTCTCAGCGCTGGCCTCTGTCTGGGCGTCCCGTTTGCCGAACAGCTGTTCCAACAGTTCTTTAGTGATTCCGTAGTACTTCTTCTTCAGCCGATATTTCGTGTCTTTGGATCCGATTCTTGTCTTTGACTTCTTTTTACACTTTTGCACATTTTTATCGCTTTTTGTATCACTTTTGGCCACTTTATGGACGCTCTTCGACACCTTCTTCGGCAGTTTCTTCTCCTTCTCCCGCTTTTCCGACACCTCTTTCTTCGACTTCTTCTCAATCGTCTCATTCGTGTCCTGTTTTTCCGACACCTCTTTGTTTGGCTTTTTCTCAATCGTCTTCTGAATCGTCTCTTCTTTGTTGGCATTCTTCTCAATGGTCTCCACTTTCTTATCGGTCTTCTGCTTCTTCGGAGGCAACCATTTCTTTATCTTCTTCTTCTTCGGCGTCTCTTTCATACTCTTTGTGGCGGCGTTTGTCTCGCAATCGGCGCTCACTTGCGCTCTACCCGTCTGGGCGTCAGCCACAGCGGTGTCCGCCATCTGGCCATCGATCGGATCCATGGGTTGAGTGGAGTGGTTGTCGGACGCGTCGGACAGTAGGCCGGCATCGGGTGCGGCGGTCTCTACGGGCGTGTCATCGGCTGCGGGGGTGGCGAAGATGTCCACCTCTTTCTCCTGACTCTGGCTCTGATTGATAATCAAATCGTATTCAATCTGCGGATCAATTGAGTCGTCGCTGAAGTCGCTGTCGACCGGCGGTTGGGGTCGGAGTCGTCCGGAGTCGCGACGCCTGTCGTCTGTGTCTTCGGCGTCCACTTCGGGCGCATCCATAGTGTAGTCCTCGGAGTACAGGCTATCGATGGTGTCGTTGATAGCGCTCATCACGTCTTCGTCGGCGCAATCGTGCGGTGAAGCCATCGATGGGTCACTCAATGGGTGTCTTGTTTTGCGGCCAAAAGTGTGTCTCAAATGCGCGCAAAAAAGTGACGATTTTTTGACACAAAAAATTCAATGCATTTCTCATTCGTTTGGCAGAGAAGTGACAGACGATTAGCCAAACGATACCCCCTATCGTCGCTTAGATGTACGCTGTGTTTGCGTTACGGCTTATTCTCCGCGCTATAGGTTTGTAATTATTTAATTTTATTTCGATATTAATTATAATGTTTTGTAAATAAAATTAAACCAAAATTAATTACAATTAGCGTTGATTTAAATATAGCCAACCGCTAACGGGGTTTGATTGTAGGCAACGGTTATATAGCATAGCATAGCATAGCGTGTATTATAGCGATAGTAGTGTTTGAAAAGTGAAGGTCGAGTGTTATATAGGTTTACAAAGCGTGTATAGTATAAGTGGGGGCCAGTGGCGCAACGGACAACGCGCCTGCCTACGGAGCAGGAGATTCCAGGTTCGAATCCTGGCTGGCTCGATACACTTTTTTTTGCCCATTTGCACTTTTTTTGTTGCTTTAACCCACTCTACACTTACATTGAATTATGTTTGTACTGAATTTAAGCTTATATTAATTGTTTAATTGAGTTTAACTCGTTTTTATGTTTATTATATACTAAATAGTATGGAGTTATTTGTTGGGTTAATGTTGAAAATATGTCTCTCTGACAGTGATATTGTCTTTTACTGAATGCTGTGTTCATTACTACTGTATTATCTCTGGATTAAGTAATTGATGGCAAATAAAAAGTTTGTAAACGCATTCAATTGTTGAATGAAATTAAAAATAAAAATAACTTTAAAAACAATACAAATTCGCTTAGAAAACAATACAACATTTTCACTGAAAACTTTTTACTGACTCAGAAATAAATTAGTCAAAAGTGTTGATAGATCTGCGAAACAGACCACAAGAATAGACACAAAATGCCGGCCAATAGACAATCGTCGAGCAGAACCAGAAAAGGCAATCGCGCGGCCGTTCGCACGCGTTGTGCGCGCAAGAGATCCGACCGACAGTCGGGTGACTATCGGCCACTCTATCCGCGACAAGAGATGCCAATCGCCAAACGTATCGACCGTTTGGACAGTCGTGTGGCGGACATTGAGAAAGAGCTGACACGACTGGGACTCGATTGGGAGGGCTATCGGTGTTTGCGCGTCGATCTGAACCAAACCACAGACAACCAGCGGGTGGTCGTCGACGGCCGGCCATACGCTGTGCGCGTCGAAGACACCGAACATGACATGGGTTTTGCCGGACGAGTGGTGGTGTTTGTAGACGAGAGCAAACCGTGGACTCGTGGCAGTGGCGTAGAGTTGGCCACATTTCGGTTGGACGCCCGCGACGGACATTATGTAGCCGACGACAAGGAGAGCGAAGGCCTCACTTATGACGGGCGTTATGTCCGCAGTGACACCGACGAGACCACTGATGTTGTGTTCGTTCAACTGTTGAGCAAACAATTGGCCGACCGGTTGAACGACTGGAAGAAAGGAGAGGGAGGTATGCATACTGTGGCCGGAATGCAGGCCGATATGGCAGACATTGCCCGCGAGTGCGCGGCTCTGGTTCAGGCGACCGATGGTCCCAATGCCAGCACTTGGCACAGAGAAGTGGCCAAACACCTGGAGGTGAGGGTCTCCAGGGCTCAGCCTATTGTGAATCAGGCGCCGGTGTTGGCCACTCAGCTGTTGGTCAATGGCCTCTATTTGGGCTAAAAGTTAGTCAATTGGCGATATGCCGGCGCTGTCTGTCTCTCAAAGCATTCAATTTTTTGTGTTTTATTCGCAAATAAAAGAGAATTAGTTTTGATTCACATTTTAGTTATTAATTAATTAATTTATTGTCAATTATAAATTATAAATTATAATTGTTTGCAAAACTGATTATAACAAAGTATACCCAACTCTAATGGAAAGGCAAGTGTTTTCGACATTTTATAAATTTTTTTTCTAAAGATTACTAATATTAGAATAATGTATTAAATTCATGAGTAATTTGATAATTGAGCATGATTAATAATTAATAAAATAGTGTTAATACAGATTAATTCTAAATACAGGAATAAAAGTAAGAAACATGTCATAAATACATTAATCTACAAATAGTATTTGTTCATGATATTCATGACTAAATACATGTATGTAAAGTTAATAGTTTTATGAGATAAATCATTTTAATTTCTCATTTCTAATATTGTTTGATAATAATACGAGTACTCAGATTGTAATGCACACAATAGATGGTCAACACAATGGGATTTATTGGATGTCTATCACTCTCTGTCTTTATATTATGCACATATTCATTAAATGAATGCAATCACCCCATGTCCAGAGAGTGTTTAAAAAGCAGAGCCCAGCAAATGTGTTTGGAAAGAACCCGAACCCATCTCACCGGGTCTGGTCGAAGAGGCTTCGAACGGGAAATGGACGGCAAATGCAAAGAGGATACCAATCAGAAGGTATGGTATGTCTAGTGATTTGACACCATTTGTAATATATGCCAATACCTGTAGATGGGTTTCGCATATCACACACTCCACTCGTGTGTACTCAACATTATAGACAACGATCCGACTAAAGCCTGCAAAGAAAAGGACAGAGAAGTGGCCAAACAATATCTCCAAAACTTCGTAAACAGAATCTCGTGGGAAGACTGTAGAAGACTTTCTCATCTAGGTGATTCCTGTATATATTGGAAAACACTGGCGGATGTGATGATTGCCATATCCTTAATTGTCTTTCTTATTACAATGGTTTTGATGGCGTGGCGTTATTTGCATCGATTGCCAAATTTTTAGGTCTTGACATTTAACGTCATTTATTAATTGTTCAATTATTACAGATTTGCAAATATTTGATTATACTTTTATGAATAAAGTAATTTCTCGAAGTGTATGAATTAAAAAATAAAATTTAAATTATTTGCACATTTTGTTATT